>JZKD02S0677581.1:504635-524465 GCA_000966675.3 Picea glauca | reverse complement strand
ATAGTTTAATATAGTTGTAATTTATATTATAGGTGTTTTAATATAAGTTCTATAAATTAAAAACTAATAGGAGGTTGTACTATTGTGTGGTAGGGCGCATGAAATACAGAGCATCAATAAAAAAGAAATGGTGAAATCAATTGTTCATGCGCAACAAAGTTGCACAACCTTTAAACAAGATACCATTGTGCACATGATGTCATCCAGCAAAAACCGCTCGTGCCACGCATCATAAGGAAAGACAATAGCACGTTATAAGATACCACTCCCAAAATAACCTTTCGATTGTGCGTTGTGTAAAGAAAAATCACTGTTGGAAACCGTCAATTTTTTTAATTAAATAAAGTTGTATAAATTATTTAAGTGCTTTAATTCGCCTATTATTAAAAGAAAAATATCTCCCTTTCTTTGCATTTCGTCATGGGTTTTTGGGACTATCATTGTTAGGGTAACGGAAAACACTTTCCAGCTAAAACGCCAACACTGTTACGGATTCCCTTTCTGCCAAAGTCATGGGTAAGGGCACCCACAAGTAAGTGCTAAGATACCTTATCCTTTTCCTGATTTTAAAATGTTGAGGCTTAAAAAAACAAAACAGACTGAAACCCTACCTAAGGTCGAAATAAGTTTAGATGACAAAGACTCTCAAATTTTCGATCCTAAAGTCTCATTCGACCTATTCGAGCTACACAAATTGGCCCAGACTATATTTGTAAAACTAAATTACTTTTTTAACTTATGGAGTTCAACCCTAGCTTGTTATATCATCCCACAAGTTTATAATTTTCCCGAATTCATACATTGGTGTGCACAGAGATATGTAGCATCTTCCAGAAGTTTTGTAACTAAAAACGGGACTCGTTTATTTAATGTTAGGGCCCAATCTATTTCTCATATGCTTAGGGTTTCTAAATTCAACGATGGTCAGCCTATTAACAAAGAAACCCTAGCCCTAAATTTTACCCAATTAAATGTCTAAGAGTGATAGTCCTTTGTTCGATCTCTGATGAAAGATGATACTGCAACTATTCATGATCAATAAATTCATCAAACTAGTATGTTTACCTCAAATGTACATGAAGTCATATGTATTATTTTCTCTGTTCTAGGTTATGATTCTAATGAAATTATGGATAATGTTATTTTAAGATTTCTCAAAAAACTTTTCCCTTCTTCCCAAGTAGTGGTCAAGTTCTATGTTGCAAATTTTATATCCAAAGTCATTGATGAAGAGCTCAAGTATTTCCCTTTAAATAGAGCCTTTTGTTTCCAATCATACCTGGTTTACTTGCTCATGTTTCAAAGACAAAAAGACTTCCATAGCTTATACCTGGAAACTAAAAATGAAGTCAGAGAGCTTGCTTCAGTTATTAATTGGACTCCTATAATCAAAATCAAGCCTCAAAATGAAGGTTTTTTTCTTTATATAATTCATTTATGTCTAAAGTCTATCCACTTTTTCATGAACAGGGTCCACCTAGTATTTTCCCTAAGATTAAAAAGTTGTTACATGAATCTTCTGAGACTAAATTATGATATTGGTTTATGTTTAAAGATTATATAGACATAAGATTATATGGTTCAGAAATTAAAATTTTCAAACTTCCAAGTTTCCTAACTATGAGGATTATTTGATTTAGAATTTATAAGGCAAAGTCTTAATGTGGATGAGGTTCATTTCATTCCAAGGAAAAAGAAGAAAAATGTAAACCCAAAAAGGAGGTTGGGCCTTTCATTGTGTATAGTAGGTCAGCTTTACATGTGGTGGAAACAATGATGCAAGGACTGGGATTTGAACTAGGAGAAATTTGTCAATATAATCCTGTAGGGGTCATTAACAAGAGAAGGGTGTAGTTGGATATTGCACCATATCAACATCAAGGTAAACCTGATTTAGAGCGGATTAGAAATATGAATACTTGGGAAGAGGTACATAATCTTCTTCAAGTACAGATACAAAAAGAAGTGCCAATGCCATAAATTAAAGAAGTAGATATTTCCACACCTCTACCACAATAAAAGACATTGAAGAGGAGCTTCAATCTAGAACTACATGATCTATAAACAGAGGAAGGAAAATCTGGAAAAAAATCCAAAGTTGAAGTAATCAATTTAGAGGATGACCTATAAAAATAAGCTCAACTTGAAACAATAATCATGGAAAAGATTCAGAAAGAAGTTGTTTATTCAATAGATTCTCTTCTATCAATATTTATGAAGCCACTAGAGGACAAGACAACAAAAGTTAAACCACAAAGTTTATTTTCCAAATTTGATGATATAAGAAACAAGAATGAACAGGTTAAATAAATTTTAAATTGGATCATCCAGAAGCAAGATTGTTATCTGGAATAGATTATGAAAAAGTAAAGTTGAATTTGGCAATACGGGAATCATCTGGTCCAAGCATTCATGGACAAGACATCTATAAAACAACCAATTTCTCTCTAAATCTTGATGATATTCCCTTACCAAATAAAATGGGTTTGCATAATTAGATTGGGGAGATGATCAAAAGGGATATTATGAATACTTATTTTATCCTACAAAGATTGCAGAGAATGAGTAGTTAGCTTAAGCAACAACTGAAGCAAGAACAAACAAGCTCAAGAGTATAATAATTGAAATTAGATGATTTAGAGAGAAGATTAGTTAAAATGAGAGATAATGCTACAAATGAAGAACGTGTTCAGAGGATGCTAAATGAAAAAGATAATGAAATATCCATTTTAAAAATAAATTAAAGATGTCAAATGTGGATCATGTACAAACCCCGGAACTTTTGGTCATCCAAAAGGAGAAAGAAATATTGATTGAAGTTATTGCAAGATCGAATGAACATAACAGTTCTTTACAACAACAAGTTCAAGCACTCTGACAGGGCATTCCCTCATCATCTTCAAGTGGAACATTAGCAGGTAACTCAGAATATTTATTCAAAGCTTTAACTAATTTAAATGCCAAATAAATTGAGGTAGAACAACTAAAGAAAAAAGTTTCAACTTATGAAACTGAGATTAATCTTTTGAGAGAAAATGTTAGAGAAAAATAAATACAGCTTAAGAAGTTGCAGGGATCAAAAGCAAAGTTGCAGGAGGAATATGATACATTAAAGAATAAGTTGTCTGGAAAATATTATTTAATGGGAGCACATCATATATTTTGGGATAAAACTATTGAATAGGTCAATAAGATGTAGAAATGTTTTATTATTATGGAGGAAGAGGCCAGTTTAGTCAAGAAAGTTGAAATTGATATTACAAAGGTCAAAAAAGAATTGGGAGATAAACCTCATGTTTCCAATAAGATCATCAGAAACCTTAACTCCATGACAAAAGAGGAATTAAGTCAAATTGGAGTTAAAGACAAAACATGTATAATAATGGATTTTGAAAAATTTCTTACTAAAAGGAACTTGCTTCAGGAGGTTCAACATAAACTTGTTCAAGTTCGGAAGAATGTACAATGGTATAAAGATCATTACAAAAAGATGGTTGAAATAGGTATTCTTGAATACTATGGTAAAAAGGGTAATTTCCTTTCCCTACCAAAATATCAACCACTTTTGATCTCAGCAAGGGAAAATTCAAGTAAATTCAAAGGAGAAACTGGGGCACTAAAAGGTCAAACAATTGTTAACCTTCTAGATGAATATTTATTTCTATTATGGCATTTAAGAAATTTATTTCAAACTTCTCCAACGTATGAAGCTTGTACTGAGTTGGAAAAAGATTATAGGATAATGAATGCATGCAATTATCCTTCAAATCAAGAATGGCAACAATTTGTGCAGCTTCAATGACCTAGCTAACAACTTGGAGAAAAATTAGTGATTCCTTATCTGTCCCTAATATTTTCAGATTTGAATATTTTATTTTTGTAATTCTCATCTAGAATTAGGGAATTGTAACCAATTAGGTTGCATATTTTTTTATCTATAAGAGAACAATGGAAGGATGAGGGAAGGGTACTTCTAGATCCGAGATGTAATTGAAGATTTCTAATAGAAATACCTAAGCATAGGAATTCTCAATACTTGGTAATATGTTTGGAGTAGCTTTATTGGTTTTATTGATTGTATGGTGCTCTTGGAACTCTGTTTTTGTTTTTGCAATTCTTAAGGAGGTAAAGCAAACCGTGATTGTTGGACAAAGAACAGTACCAATAGCTTAAATTTTAGTTCCAATGAAATCATTAAATTTGGAGTCCAAAGAAAGATTTGAAAATGGACCACGAGATCAACATATAAGTAACAGTGCATTATCATTATATATAAGTTACTATGAGATATAAGTTTTGAGATGCATAAATTAAAGTTCTAAGTGAAAATACAATAATATTGAGGTTCTAAATGGCCTATAGAGTCCAAAAATCATCATATTGTAATCAAACGACTAAATAAATCAATGGGAACCATTGAGAAGCCTATATAGCTTTCAATTAGTAATGCTCTGGAACCATTGGGAAGCCTATATTCACAACTTATATGTATCATGTTAGTGCCACCATTTTTCTTTCCATTTAGAGTTGGTTTTAAGTCACGTTGTGACCCATGCGTCCAAACATGTGAATTCAGGTATGTAGCACCGTGAGGTTGAAGTCAGCAAGTGGTCGGTTGGCCTTGGAAATGGGAAGGGGTGTCAGAGTTGGAACTTGTATACATGGTACGGGTATGTCTTTTCCAGAAAGTCAAGTCTCGTTAAGAAACCAGTCTCTACGTGCCCCAGGTCTAGTCAAGTGGTTAATTAAAGTCACATTGGCAAGTACAATAGTTATTATCGGTTCATCATGAAGGCCAAGGGAATGAAAAATTACGGTGTTGGTATCACGTATGACCAGCAAGCCTCATTACATGTATCCTACACATGAGGATTTTCCATGGAGAGCCTACAAATCGATTCAAAACATCTCGTCGCCATGAATTCATTGTCTTCCAGCATGATTTCTTTTTTTGCCCAACTCATTATAAGTCTCGAACGCTCGGCACCCTTTCCAGTTGTAGAACCAGGCCCGAACTCTGTTCGCAAATTTCCCTTGCCAATACAGTCTGTTGAGTTCTTTTCCTCCCCTATGCATCTACTGGATATCTTGCACTCAAAATACACATTGGTCGCGTCATGGCGACCTCCCAAGGCTTAATAAAGGGTGCACAGAGCAATTGAATTGCTAGGACCAATCCCCAAAACGATTGGGAGTCGTTCTCGCCTGCAGCAGGTTTTCCCAAGAACATGAAGGGATTTATTCCTTCTCCCACAGAAACGATCATATCAAACCACGCAGAGCCTGAAGCGGAAGGACTTGCGTAGGAAAGAAATACATCAAAAGCCATGTCTCCCCAACAACGAATGCCTCGGAGGAGGGGCAGGCCGAGGAAGAACAAGGAAGTTGTGGAAGCTTGACTTTCAAAAGAGCCGTGTTCTAGATCAGTGGCCGAAAAACTACTCATGCACACCATCCGGCTAGAGCCTACTGGAGGATCGAGCTACGAAGACAGGAGCAGAACAAGGAAAGAAAATATCACAGAAGCGAATGATCAAGATCCATATCAACAATTGAAGCAGGAAAAGTTGGCTATCACTGAACTCTATTAGGAAAACATGTAATTGAGGCAACAGCTAGGGACAAAGGTTACGGAAGCTTCAGCAGTGCGAGGTCGCAAAGGGAATGTGGCATGGATGAAGAGGTGGTTCAAAGAGGTGAAAGACACCATCGTATAGCTGCGAGAAACACAGAGACTGAAGGAAGAAAGGCATACGAAACATTCCAGAGAATGTGAAGCGATCGAGAAGTAAGCTCACGTAACT
The DNA here is from genome assembly GCA_000966675.3 of Picea glauca. Classification (NCBI taxonomy): domain Eukaryota; kingdom Viridiplantae; phylum Streptophyta; class Pinopsida; order Pinales; family Pinaceae; genus Picea; species Picea glauca. The sequence goes on along the minus strand of JZKD02S0677581.1, from coordinate 518,661 downwards.
CTCACCAGCACGCAGAAAAAAAAAAGTTTAGCTGGCGCTCATCTCTGCACCTACGAAAATAAGACAAATATTGGTAGTTTTGAAGGACACGTTTCTCTGAAGCGCTCTACCATTTTGATAATGATCACGACAATCAAACGACCACTCGCCACACATATTTTCCAACAAGTGAGCGCGTAACTGAAATCAAATTCGTTACGATAAACAACAAGTTCCTGACAGACACTTGTTCGCTCGGATACCTAATCAAAGGGATACACTGACACATCTTTCTTCATAGAAGGACCTGACCAATGGTCAGATCCTCGTGGCAAAATTTGTGAACAGTCATGAGCAAATAGATGTGATTATTGTCTATATTTGGAAAGCACCATGCGAAGAGCCTCTAGCGCAGGCTACTCATCTCTCTTAATTTTAAGGTTAGCAGTTAGAGAGTAGGGTATCCCAAGCGGCGCCCTTGTTTATATATTTCATCTTTTTTATGTAAGCCAGGTTTGGTGGCAAATTTGGTAGACGACAGTTATTGTATGTAATCTGAGTTTTTGACCAAAATTTAATGCAAAGGTCCTGTGACTTGATGAAAAGATTCTAGTTGTAGCATTTGGATGTATTGTTCTTCTTTCTTCACGTATGTGCTACTTGTTATCTTTATTTCATATCTATTTCTATCTATTTCGGAATGAAATTCAAACCCGTGGATTCGTTGTACAACACCCCTTGTTCACACCACTTAGAAAAAACGTTTTCCTCTAAAGCTAACTCTAAATTTGCCTTCAGCAACACTCATGAGTTACTTCCTGTATTTTCTCCTGCCTCACATTACGGTTTTACACTAAAGACTGTTGCTCGCCTAGCCTTATCCTCTCAAGTTTGGTCACTAAGTCATTTATCTTTATCATTTCCTCAAATCGACTCCATATCCCAAGTCTCACTTCCTTTCACCAATATAACAAGAACCGATTATATTAAAGGTGTTTAAATCTAGCCATTGTTTCCAAAGTCATATCCTGCGTGGAGACCGCGCCATTTTCAAGAGAGCCCTCTCCAGATCCGAAAGGCTAGTTCCGAGTCTCAAAGTTGGTTGAAAAAGTTACCTTTGTCATATGTTTATCAACCGAATAGATTTACAGAGCGTTAACATTCTGGCGTCGTTGTCGGGGATGAAATTGAATAGATTTTCCCTAGGAGAACAACTAACATTGCAGTTTGACCCCTGAGGGTAACAGAGGGACAAACATCCATACCAGCTGAAACCTTTACCCTGGCGACTCCAATCCAAATAGACCAGTAGCTCCAAGTAGCACAGTTCAGGAACCTTGGCTCTGAAGATGATTTACACCAGAGCAAACCCTGATCCAAACCCCTCAGAGCCTATGTACGACCCCAAGAAGATTCTGCGCAAGACTAGAGAGCAAGCACCAGAACCATTCTACTACCTGTACAGAAGCCTGTCCTTGCCCAAAGATGGGGCGTAGAGCATTGACGACCTTGATTTTGATGCATTTTTTAAGCAAACTCTGTTTAGGTCTAAGTCAGAAACCAGTTTGGACGAGACTATTTTCGACCCAAAAAAATTCCAAGCCCTAGTATCAAATAATATCCCTCAAAATCCGAACCCTCCCAGAGCTATGGTCACTAGATTCTCTCCCCTCATCCTACCAGCCCAATTACATGACTTGCCTCAGAATTATAACTAAAGAATCAAAATCTACGACGTTGAGGGAAATGTTTCCACTCAAAGCCACCTAGACTAGTTTAATGACTTCGTCGACTTGGAGGAGGTGGACTATGCAGATGAAAAAATGAGGCTTTTTGCGCAAATCCTTTCGGGAGACATAAGAAAATGGTTCAAATCCCTCCCTCCCGCAAGCATTCGGGACTTCACCGCATTCGAGATGTCATTCCTAAATAAATGGGGGGACAAGAAGAACCCTTTGCAACTGCTAACACAATACAATAACATGAAGAAATCACCGGAAGAGACGATGCAAGAATTCCCGTCTCATTTTTTGAAGGTGTACAACTCAATCCCTGCGGAAGTAAAGCTACCCCCCAGTGTTGCACAGTTGTGGTACACAGATTCCTTCAACAGTGATTTTTCCCTTTTGTTAAGAGAAAGAAGATCAGCGAGTCTAGATTCTATAATGAGTAACGATGTCGAAGTTGAAGTGAACATGATGGCATCAGGAAAAATAAAACCGAGGTTCAATCAAGGTGACAAGAGGCGCCAGGGAGACACACAATATTTGACGTCGCGGTCCTCAGACAAAAAATTTGACATGATGAAGAAGACCATGGAGAATTTGATGGAGAGAATGTCCATGGGAAATAGACCTGCTACCCGAGAACAAAATGACCCTCAGCCCATAAATCAAAACATCTGAAGGGGTCAGATCCCTCAGATCATGTAGAGAGAATAGAAAGAGCAGAGGGATCAAGGTGACCAGCAGATGAGACATCCTTTACAGAACAACTACGCGAATGAGGATTTTGACTAGACATTCGACGACTAGATGCATTGTTGCGATGACAAAAACCCGTGCTTGTTCTTGACAAAGAGCGAGCACGATCGGTATATGAGAACAAACAAAGACTTTGTGCTGGAGACCAATGATGGTATGATACTCAAAATATATGATGCGTCATCTTGGGAGATGGAAGATTTCAGGAAAGGCTATCAAAACACCATCATGCAGTTCCAAAAGAAGTACAACCTCTAGAGAAAAGACGTACCTGTCGAGTCGCAAGAAATGAACCCCATAAGGAAGCCTATAGTGGACACACCTTCCACGAGCTAACTGAGGCTGGACAGCGTAGCCAAGGACATGACAGAGAAGGCCAATTCGAAGGAGGAGGTCCCCAAGAAAGCTCCAGAGATAGGCCGAGAGGTGAGTGGAAAAGAGGTAGAAAAAACCTGACCAACTTTCAATTTCGAACACGAGATAGCCAAAATAAAAATCTCTGTCCCATTCAATGAACTGATTAGAAAGGGTGAGTATCGGGAACAAATCATCAAAATGTTGAAAATGGGGGGGACCCCTGATACTCTAAGAAATCAAGATGATCACCTCGCTATCCTTTTTAGGCTGTGCATTGAAGATACAAGTGATACCGGGGATGTCCCTCTGTTCTACGTCAGTTTAAATATTCCTGACCTGACCCTACACAATGCCATGTTGGATTCTGGTGCATCCCACAACCTCATGTCGAAGGTGATCATGGATGAGTTGGGCTTGGATGTCACCAGGACATACAAAGACCTTTTCTCTTTCGACTCAAGGAAAGTCAAATGTTTGGGTCTCATTAAAGACCTAGTTGTGTCGCTAGCTCAAATCCCCACTAAAACATGGTCATGGACGTAGTCGTCACAGACATACCCCCAAAATTTGATATGTTGCTATCAAGATCGTGGGCTGTGAAGTTGAAGGGAACTTTGTAGATGGATATGTCATACGCCACAATCTTTGTTTTTGGCCATGACAAAAGGTTGTACAGAGAAGTGTTCCTAAAATATATGGTAAGTAGCAAGACACAACCGAACAATCATCCTATATACGCCATCAACACCGAGGTGGGTTCTTCTATATTTTACAATGACTTGAGTTTCGAAGAAGAATAACTGATGGCCATCACAATAGTGGATGAGAAAACCGCGCGGAAAACAATAGAGTACGCTGACCTGAAGGATTATGCGGAAAACGGGATGTGGAACATGAGTTTTGATGGCGCAGTCAGCAGAGAAGGATCTAGGGATGGTGTATGGGTGAGCCCCCCTGAAGCAAGCACAAAGTTGCGCTCATACAAGCTCGCGTTTGAATGCACTAACAACATGGCCGAGTATGAAGCACTAATATTGGGCTTACAAGTTTTGAAAGAATTGGGTGCACAGAAGATAGCAATGCACGGAGATTCTAAGCTGATCATAAATCAGGTAAAGGGTGTGTATCATAACAAACACACCAGACTGAGAGTGTACAAAAATTTGGCTTTGTACCTTCTCAAAGGATTTTCAAAGTATGACCTGGTTTCTATCCCCAGAGAGAAAAATCAAATCGTCGATGTGTTGGCCACATCGACCTTGGTTCTCAATATCCTCATTTTTTGAGACAAAAGATATGAAATCGAGGTCAAGCACAGGCCGGCAGTGCCCAAAAACATCAAACACTGGCAAGTGTTTGACGACGAAAAACAGGTGGAAAGGTTCCTCCTTATGAGCGACGAGTTCGCTACCACAAACATTGATGAGGAATGTTGCGGCGACGAAGATGAGAGCATGGATGCACGCAGTGACGACGACCCTTTCTAGAACCAGATCGTGGGAAGGGATATAATACAATGGAAAAACTATATTATTCCAAAGGGGTTGGTGCCACTGGAAAAGATGTTTGATGAAAATGATGTGGCTAAGAACCCCAAAATCACTGCAAGCGAAGAAAATGTGGAAGACTACAACATCGGGACTGAGGAGAATTTGAAGATGGTAAAATTATCGAAGACACTGAATCCAGAGGTCAAGAAGGACTACATAAAGCTCATGAAAGATTTCCCATAAGTCTTTACATGGAGCTACGATGACCTGAAAGTGATCCAACATGTTATCCCTCTCAAGGAAGATCAAAAGCCTTTCAAACAAAAGCTGAGACGGATAAATCCCGTTTTACTATCATTGATCGAGAAGGAGGTAAAGAAGCTTTTCGACGCTAAAATTATTGTTTCTTTGAGATTCTCGAAATGGGTAGCTAATTTGGTACCTGTAAGAAAGAAAAGTGGCAAGATAAGACTGTGCATAGATTTCTGAAATTTAAATAAAGTGTCTCTCAAGGACCACTATCCCCTTCCTAAAATGGACTACATCCTGCAAAAAGTGGTGGGGTCCCAGAAGATGTCCATGTTGGAAAATTTCTCAGGATATAATCAGATCATGGTCCACCTGGACGACAGAGAGAAAACGACTTTCACAACTCCATGGGGTACATTCATGTATGCCAAGATGTCATTCGTCCTGATGAACACTGGAGCCACCTTTCAGAGGGAAATGGACATCATGTTTGCTGATGAAAAGGACAAATTCATCGTGATTTATCTAAACAACATCACAGTGTACTCTACCTCCGAAAAACAACATCTCGAGCACCTGAAGATAGTTTTCCAGAAGTGCAGAAAGTTCGGCATATCACTAAATCCAAAGAATTCGCACTTCACGGTGGAAGAAGGAAAGTTGTTAGGGAACATCATTTCCAAGGAAGGCATTAAGATAGACCCTAGTAGGGTTGAAGGGATCCTGAAGATCGACACCCTGTGCAGTAAAAAGAAGGTGCAATCCTTCCTGGGAAAGGTAAACTTCTTGAGGAGATTCATCCCAAACCTGGCGGAAATCATAAAACATATAACTTGCATGCTCAAGAAGGGAAACAAGATCAAGTGGAACCCGGAGGCCAAGAAGTATTTTGAATATATCAAGGTGGCACTGACTAAATCTCTTGTACTATCCAGCCCACATTTTACGAAATATTTCCTCCTATTTTTGTTCGCCTCATAACACACTATTGTCGGTGTATTGCTACAGAAAGATGAACATGATTTCGAAAAACCCATAGCCTATTTCAGTCAGACAATGTGCGACGTGCCACTAAGGTATGACATTATGGAAAAATAGGTGTATGCCTCAGTGAAAGTTTTGAAAGAATTCATAACATACATATTGCACTCCCATGTCATTGCTTGTGTACCTAGCAGTTCAGTAAAATACATCCTGACTCAACCTGACCCAGAAGGAAGGAGAGGCAAGTGGATAGCAGCCATGTTAGAATATTCTCTCGAAATCAAGCCTACAAAGCTAATCAAAGGTTAGGGTCTCGCAAATTTGATGGTGCAGTCGGACTGCGATGCGGTAGGAATGAATTTCATCATTGAACTGTCGGAATTCCCTCAAGAAGAAAAAGTTGCGTAGGTTTCTCAGCAGTTCATTGATTCACCATGGTATGCAGACAACATCTATGTGTTGGATAATCTCTAGGCCCCTCCGGGCATGAGTAAGACTAAGGCCAGATTTCTCAAGCTTAAAGCGGTTAAGTTCTGCATCCTGGACATCTCACTCTACTGGAAAGATCCCAGGCGAATATTGTTGATTTTTTTGCTGGAAGACGACGCGGAGCAACCCATACAAGAATTTCACAAAGGCGATTGTGGAGGGAACCACCATTGGAAGACCACCGCACATAAAATCCCGTAGGTAGGTTATTACTGGCCTACAATTTTCATTGACGTGTATAAGGAGGTCTCTCAGTTGCCACGAATGTCATATTTTCGATGGAAGAAGAAAGCTACAGCCCCTGCCACTAAAGTTGATCTCAGTCGAGGCACCTTTCATGCAGTGGGGTTTGGATTTCATGGGAGAGATAAACCCACCATCCTCTGCGCAGCACAAATGGATACTCACGGCCACCAACTATTTCACGAAATGGATAGAGGAAATCCCCACAAAACAAGCTACTGATGTAGTCATCATCCAATTCCTGGAGACAAACATCTTGTCGAGATTTGGGTGTCCCATTAAGATCATAACAGACAATACAGCCGCGTTCATGTCTAAGAGGATGGAGAGATTCTGTCAGGATTATAACATAACCCTAGGGCATTCCACAACGTACTATCCACAAGGAAACGGGTTGGCAGAATCCTCAAACAAGAGCTTAACCAGGATAATCTGCAAGACAACAAGAGAGCTTGGCACAAAAATCTTATCTACGCACTGTGGGCAAATCGAGTCACCACCAAGAATTTTATATCAACGTCGCCTTTCCAGATCGTTTATGACACAGACACAATTTTCCTACTTCCCTAGGACCACCCGTCAGGAAGTTGTTTTAAGAACAAGAGGTCGAGCCAAATGATGCACAAAGGCAAATAAACCAGCTAATTCATGCATAGCAGGCGAGAGAACAGGTGTATAATCAGTCGCAGCTCCATCAGGAAAAGATAAAGAAAGCTTTTGATATGCATTCTAAGCCAGAGGATTTTTGGTTGGGGGATCTAGTTTTGAGATGGGGCGCAAGAAATGAAGGTAAAGGGAAGCATGCAAAGTTTGACCACCTTTGGACGGGTCCATTCAAAATCTACGATCATAGCGGAAAAAATGCTTATTTTCTAGAAGGATTAGATGGAGAAAGTTTTGATTGGGACCCTGTAAACGACAGGTTCCTCAAACATTACCTGGTGAAATAAAATCTGTTTAAGTCATTTGTCATTGTAAATAGTCATTTTATTTTGCGTCGCATTTGTAGGTCAGCAGAAAATTGAAGCCCAAAGTGAAGGCCCTAAGTTTATGTTGAAGTTTAGAAACTGCATCGATAGGTTTAGTTCATTTTTTTCTATCATTTACTTCTCTCAGTGTCTGAAAGTCAAATAAATCCCAATGGTCAGCACCTGGTCTACTATTCTTTGCTACCTCACAAGGAGGATAGCATCCCCGTTGGAGCCAACTATTAGTGCCACCATTTTTCTTTCCATTTAGAGTCGGTTTTAAGTCACCTTGTGACCCATGCATCCAAACATTTGAAGTCAGGTACGTAGCACCGTGAGGTTGAATTTAGCAAGTGGTCGGTTGGCCCTTGGAAATGGGAAGGGGTGTCAGATTTTGAACTTGTATACGTGGTACGGGTATGTCTTTTCCAGAAATTCAAGTCCCATTAAGAAACTAGTCTCTGCATGCCTCGGGTTGAGTCAAGTGGTTGATGAAAGTCGCATCGGCAAGTACAATAGTTATTATCAGTTCATCATAAAGGTCAAGGGAATGAAAAATCACAGTGTTCATATCACGTATGACCAACAAGCCTCATTACCTGTATCCTACACACGAGGATTTGATATGGAGAGCCTGCAAATCGATTCAAAACATCTCGTCGCCATGAATTCACTGTCTTCCAGTATGATTTTTTTTTCTGCCCAACTCATTATAAATATCGAACGCTTGGCACCCTTTCTAGTTGTAGAACCAAGCCCGAACTATGTTCGTAAATTTCCCATGCCAGTCTAGTCTGTTGAGTTCTTTTCCTCCCCTATGCGTCTGTTGGATATCCTGCATGAAAAATACACATTGGTCACATCATGGCAACCTCCCAAGGCTTAATAAAGGGCGTGCGGAGTAGCCGAACTTCCAGGACCAATTCCCAAAATGACTGGGAGTCATTCTCGCCTGTAACAGGTTTTCCCAAGAACGTGAAAGGATTTATTCCTTCGCCCATAGAAACGATCATATCAAACGGCACAAAGCCCGAAGCGGAAGGACTTGCACAGGAAATAAAGATAGCATAAGCCCCGTCTCCCCAACAGCGAATGCCTCGGAGGAGGGGTAGGCCGAGGAAGAACAAGGAAGTTGTGGAAGCTCGATTTTCAGAAGAGCCGCATGCCATATCAGTGGCTGAGAAACTACTCATGCGCGCCATCCGACTAGAGCCTACTGGAGGATCGAGCCGCGAAGACAGGAGAAGAACAAGGAAAGCAGATATCACAGAAGCGAATGACCAAGAGCCATCTCAGCAATTAAAGCAGGTAAAGCTGGCTATTGTTAAACTCTATCAAGAAAACATGGAATTGAGGCGACAACTAGCGATAAAGGTTACGGAAGCTTCAGCAGTGTGGGGTCATGAAGGGAACGTGGCATGGTTGAAGAGGCATCTTAGAGAGGCGCAAGACACCATCGTACAGTTGCGAGAAACACAGAGACTAAAGGAAGAAAGGCATACGAAACATTCCAGAGAATGCGAAGCGATCGAGAAAGAAGCTTGCGTAGCTCTCTCTAGGGCACAGAAAAAACAAGTTTAGTTGGTGCTAATCTCTGTACCTGCGAAAATAAGACAAATCTTGGCAGTTTTGAAGGACACATTTCTCCGAAGCACTCTACCATTTTGATAACGTTCGTGACAATCAAATGTCCACTCGCCGCATGCATTTTCCAGCAAGTGAGCGCGTAACTGAAATCAAAGTCATTACGATAAACAACAATTTCCTGACAGACACGTGTTCACTCGGATACCTAATCAAAGGGATACACTGACACATCTTTCTTCATAGAAGGACCTGACCAATGGTCACATCCTCGTGGCAAAATTTGCGAACAATAATGAGGAAACATACATGATTATTATCTATCTTTGGAAAGCACCATGCGAAGAGCCTCCGGCGCAGGCTACTCATCTCTCTTAGTTTTAAGGTTAGCAATTAGAGAGTAGGGTAGCCCAAGCGGCACCCTCATTTATATATTTCATCTTTTCGATGTAAGCCAGGTTGATTGGAAAATTTGGTAGACGACAGCTATTGTATGTAATCTAAGTTTTTGACCGAAATTTAATGCAAAGGTCTTGTGACTTGATAAAAAAATTCTAGTTGTAGCAGTTGGATGTATTGTGCTTCTTTCTTCACATATGTGCTCCCTGTTATATTTATTTCATATCTTTTTCTGTCTATTTCGGAACTAAATTTCGAACCCGTGGATTCGCTATACAATGCCCCTTGTTCGTGCCACTTAGACAAAATGTTTTCCTCTAAAGCTAACTCTGAATTCACCCGCAGTGGCGCTCCTGAGTTATTTCCTGTATTTTCTCTCACCACACATTACGGTTTTACACTAAAGATTGTTGCTCGCCTAGCCTTATCCTCTCAAGTCCGGTCACTGAGTCATTTATCTCTGTCATTTCCTCAAATCGACTCCATATCCCAAGTCTCACTTCCTTGCACCAATATAACCAGAACCCATTATATTAAAGGTGTTTAAATCTATCCATTGTTTCCAAAGTCATATCCTGTGCGAATACCGTGTTATTTCTGAGAGAGCCCTCTCTAGATCCAAAAGGCTAGTTTCGAGTCTCAAAGTTGGTTGAAAAAGTTACCTTCATCCTCTATTTATCAGTCGAACAAATTTACGAAGTGATAACATATCCCATTCAAGAAAGTTATGTTGCATATGGTATTGGGTCCAGTTTTGAATCTATAGAGTAGAAACAATTTGTTGTTGCAAGGGGCATAACTTCCCACTAGAGAGTTGGATCAAGGTTTTGTATTTTTGGTAGAAACTAGACTGAGAGGCACTTTCAATGAGAAGTGACTCATAATTTTTTAAGCAATATGAAGGGTGATATATCTACTTCAATTTTTTCTTCTAGATTGGCCCAAAAACACTGTCCATTTATATCTTGAAGATAGTGAAAATTTACCTTGTAGTTGAAACATATGTGGGTATTGGGGACATGTATATGTTGTGTATGTTTGAACAACTTTTAGAAGTTGGGTTTGAAATGCATCAAAGTTAGATAAGAATATACATGTTGCATGAGTTCTAAACTTCTATATGTCAAAATACATCATGAATTATGAACTTGGAGAATATATTAATGATGGTTATTAAGTAATTGTTATTTTGTTGCTTAATGATAGAGAATGACACATTTGTTGGGGATGGTGAGTTTTTTTAGGGTTTTGTAGCAATTTCTAGCATGATGACTTTTACTTTCAAAAATGATATGGAGAGGAATAACTTGACATGTACATGTTGTATTTTTTTTATGATCTGGTTGTGAAATGATAAATTCAGTAACATCATTCCTACTTTATTCTACTTATCATTGAGATATTGTATCTAGATGTGTATTTCTCTAAATCTAGTTGTAATTTGGTTGTATGCTCTTATAATGATTCATGAAAAGTATAACCTTCATAGCTATTGGAATTTATTTGTGTAATTTCCCTTGGTAGATATTTGAAGTTTGAGACAACAAAGAGAGGGTTATTTTGATCTGTATGCTTCATCCATTGATGCAAAAGCATCTGATCCAAGTTTTAATACATTGACCTAATGGTCAATTACTTTTACCAGAGAGGTTTGGTCCTCTTAATTTTATTTAAATTTGTAATAATTGTCTCGAATGCCTCTAGAAGGCATCGAGAAGACTTAATTAGTTTCCTTAATAGGACAACCTCCCTTTGAGCAATTGCATCATTCATTCATCGTATCATCAAGGACAAAGATTCCTCTCAAATGCTTAAATGTGAATGTATGTTTAGGAACATTATACTTATAAGAATCAACCATCCACAATCTGATAAGTGAGAAGTAAAAATAACCAAGTTTTGGTAGAAATATCAAGAGATCAATAAAGTTATGTTGGATATGGTATTAGAGACAGTTTTGAATCTATAGGGTAGAAAAAAAGTTATGCTACAAGGGGCATAACTTCCCACTACAGAGTTGGATCAAGGTTCTGTTTTTTTGTTATAAACTAAACTAAGAGGCACTTCCAATGAGTAGTGACTCGTAACTTTTGAAGAAATATGACCTATGGAACTATGACCCTAGGGAACTATGACCTATGGAACTATGACCTATGGAACTATGACCCTATGGAATTATGACCTGTGGAGCTATGACCCTAGGGAAATATGACATGTGGAACTATGACCCTAGGGAACTATGACCCTAGCGGAATATGACCCATGGAACTATGACCCTAAGGAACTATGACTCTAGGAACTATGACTTGTGGAACTATGACCCTAGGAACTATGACCGCTGGAAATATGAACTTTGGAACTATGAAATTTGGAACTATGACATGTGGAACTATGACCTATGGAACTATGACACATGGAATTGTGACCCTAGGAACTATGACCTATGGAACTATGACATATGGAACTATGACCCTAGGAACTATAACCCTACGAGCTATGACCTGTGGAACTATGACCTATGGAACTATGACCTCGGTAACTATGACATGTGGAACTATGACCCTAGGAACTATGACCTATGGAACTATGATTAGTGGAACTATGATTAGTGGAACTATGACCCCAGGAACTATGACGTATGGAACTATGACTTGTGGAACTATGACCTATGGAACTATAACCTATGGAACTATGACCGGTGAAACTATGACCCCAGGAACTATGACGTATGGAACTATGACCCATGGAACTATGACCAGTGGAACTATGACCCCAGGAACTATGACGTATGGAACTATGACCCCAGGAACTATGACCTATGGAACTATGACCCTAGGGAACTATGAATTGTGGAACTATGACCCTAGGAACTATGACCTATGGAACTATGATGCTAGGAAATATGACCTGTGAAACTATAACCCTAGGAACTATGACCTATGGAACTATGAACTGTGGAACTATGACCTATGGAACTATAACCTCGGGAACTACGAATTTTGAAACTATGACCCTAGAAACTATGACCCTATGGAACTATGACCTAGGAACAATGACCTAGGAACTATGACCTATGGAACTATGACATGTGGAACTATGACCCCACGAACTATGACATGTGAAACTATGATCCTAGGAACTATGACCTATGGAACTATGACCCTATGGAACTATGACCCTAGGAACTATGACATGTGGAACTATGACCTATGGAACTATTACCCCGGGAACTATGACCTGCAAAACTATGACCCTAGGAACTATGACCTATGGAACTATGACCTAGGAACTATGACCTCTGGAACTATGACCTATGTGGAACTATGACCTGTGGAACTATGAACTATGGAACTATGACATGTGGAACTATGACTCTAGGAACTGTGACCTATGGAACTATGACCTATGGAACTATGGCCTAAGGAATTATGACTGGTGGAACTATGACCTGTGAAACTATGACATTAGGAACTATGACTTGTGGAACTATGACCCGTGGAACTATGACCTGTGGAACTATGACTTGTGGAACTATGACCCCAAGAACTATGACCTGTGGAACTATTACCCTAGGAACTATGACATATGGAACTATGACCTATGGAACTATGACTGATGGAACTATGACCTGTGGAACTATGCCCTATGGAACTATGCCCTATGGAACTATGACCTATGGAACTATGACCGATGGAACTATGACATGTGAAAATATGATCCTAGGAACTATGACCTATGGAACTATGACCGATGGAACTATTGTCAGGCTGCTAAATTGAAGCTTTTAAGTGTCCTGAATCACTAAATTGTCAAACCAGGGTTGGTAAACTTCGAGCTGATACACAGTATGTGCAGGCAAGCGTCTAGTCTTTATTTGAATTCTATCCTAAGAATAAAACACACACCTATTCTAAGAACTTGAATTCTAAGAACTAACTTGAAACTGAGCATTTCCTACTAAGCCATAAACAGAAGAAAAACAGTCTTGTGCTCGAATGTTGGTACTGCTATCTTTATCCAAAAGCGTAGTTCTACAAAGTCATTCTACCTCTATGTTCAACCATTTACCATTAGCATTTTCGTTTAAGTCATAACACACAGGGTATTGTCGAAACTGCATTCATTCTGAGCATCCAAAACAGGTCTAATGCTACCTGCAGGAAAACAGAGTATTATGCTGCTAACTGGTACCAGGAGCTCCTTCTGTTCTAACTGCAACCTAACTATTCTAAGCATGCAAGGAAACTACTATCTAACAAAGCAAAACGCATGCTACTCTGAGTTATGTTCGAAAAGAGAGTGAAAAGCCAAACAATCATATGCATATGCTAACTCTACAGGCATCAGTACTGCGTGCAATATTCAGCAATGTCAGAGATAACAGTGCGCTGTAATGATTCAATTGAGGAACAAATAAACACAGTCCTGAAACTCTTGAAGTGTCGTGTGAGCAAGCATTAACACACTGCAGATAAAATAAAGCTAAATCTACGAACGCTAAGTTACTTCAGATGCGAGCTATGCAATATTGAAACAAACTGAGGCTACAATAGCACACACTAAATCTATGACAAGATAAACGCAGCGACTTGCACCAGTTTGGCGGGCCCAACCAAACGGCACAAACGCTGTGGAAAATGACCAGAGCCGACTAAATCATACGATGCAGATACAATATAAATCCTCGCTCCATTAACTCATTAAAAACAGTATTCAAATCATACGACAGTCAACATATACGCAACAGCAGGTTGTATTCAAGACATAAGTTCATGGCATAATCCGATAACAATAGCAAACA
>JZKD02S0677581.1:474386-484461 GCA_000966675.3 Picea glauca | reverse complement strand
TGGTATATATAGGAGACTAGGAGGTATAATTACAACTAATGGAATAAAGCCAACATAAATAAAATAACATTAATAATGTAATATGCCCCAATTAAGGGGTAATGAGCCAATATTATGGCTTAACATATAATGGCTCAGATAGAGGTATATTTGGTTACTAGAACAAGATGTCATTGTAGTCTTCTCCCTCCTACTGGGAGAACCCTCTAGACCCGAGTCTCACCTTGTATCTATCAATGCTTAAGTCATTTTAACAATTTCTCACATACATTGTTCTTCATCACAACTTCCTTCCATTCCTTCTGCTTGACTGCTTCTAGTGGGTTCAAACCGGTTCAATTGGTTGTTCTGACTTTTCTTTCTTTCTTAGAATCTTCATGTTCTTCCTCATGTTTCTCTTCAATGTTGGAGTCCATGGAATCTTCTATAGATTACATTCCCTTATTTCCTGAAGGATACAAACTTCTGCCATAGGAGCATAAATGTAGATGGATAACCAAGGATATTCAAGGCTTCTTTTCGAAGAACACTTCTTCTAGAGTCCAACTAAACAGGTGTTGCTTATCATGGCTGCTACTTCCAATGAAGAACATGGATATATACTTCATAGTATTTATAGATTCTTCTTCAATGGATCATATCGTTGGGGATTAGCTCCCTCCTAATCCTATATTCATGTTTTAATGAACAATATGCATGCTCTTCTTTTGGAATTATGTGATCAACTCCCTCCATCTAAGAGAGTCCATGCTTCTATCTGTTGCATCTCTCTTTACTTTCTACAAAGTGTTACAAGCCTATTCTGGTTTCCTTTTGATTTTTGACTTCCTTCGAGTCTAACTCCTCTTAGCTTTTTAAGTTTGTTTCTATTTGTTGTGATTGTTTCCCTTCTGGCAGTTATGTCATCCTCATAAACTTCTTCTATGATAGCTTCTGCAAGGATTGTTCATCAAACATATTTCACAAGGGTACCTACTTGAAACAAGAACAAACAAGAAATATCTATCTAGAGGATATGTTAGTTCAACTTGTGAACATGTACAATAAGCATCTATATCAATAGTATTCATATGCAGCCGAGTATTCATTGTACCTAGCAATAATATAATCTTTCAAAGACTGCTTTCACAATTTGTAATGTAGCAACTATCACCTTTGATATACACAAATTTTAAGCTTAACAATTTAATCAAACCTGGAACCTAAAGCCTCAACAACTATGGAGGGTAGGCTTGTTATTTTGAATGCACTGAATCCAAGATTACAGCTTGGACAAGATCTCTAGTACTTTCCCTTTGAAACCTTGTAGCATCGTCCAACTTGTCTTCCAATCTGAAACTAGATACCATCTTGACAAGAAGATATTAGAAACTCAATCAAAAGATTCAATGATTAGAACAAGCTAGAAACTCTAAAATTTCAACTTTGGCCACAAAATCAATTTGACTAGAAGTCAATCTTTGACTTTGAGCAGTCAAACTTTGACTTTGACTTTGACCAAAGATTCAAACCTGACGTTTTTGTTAGCTTAGAGTAACAAGAGGTGCGCTAGGCTAGGGAACACTAGGATCTCAAGGAAATTAGGTCAAATGCTTCATCATCAGTGCCCGAACACAAGGGGTTAGGGTTTGTTGCAGCTGCATAATTAGAAAACCTAGCTGCAGTTGTAACTAGTGCCATAACGAGCTTAAAAAATAACTTCCCAATCTGTCTTCTAGTGGTTAGACTGTCTGAAGATAGTGTGGGCCCATAACCTATTAGAAAATAAATAGACGTGCTCATTTTTTTTCATAGACAATATAACAATATTGTCACCCAACCATAGGCACAAAGGCCACCCCCGAGCACCTTAACCTTGATAGACAGAATAATTCTGGAAGTAGACCAATAACCAACCAAGGTAACACACCTTTCTCCAAGGCTAGCGCACCAAGCAAGAATAACCAAAGACCAAGCATAAAGTCCAAACCATAACCAAGAGAATGTCCAACCAAAAGTCAAAAATCCCAGTTGCAGCTGCACTCCCTCTCCAAACTTGCACACCACTAATCTTATGCAATTATGAGAGTAAGAGTGACAAATGAGCTCTATCACCCTCTATTTATATTGCTCTATTTCACTTGACTGGGCCGCCTTCTCTTATTGGAGGCTAATAACTCAATATTAAATATTCTCTTGAGCTGACTTTTCTTCTAGGGTTATTATCCAACGTTTTAGGGTTTCTCTTGCTTCCCAGAATATTCTAGTCTTGTCAAAGGTTATACGTGGAGGTTAATAGCTCCGCAACTACCATAATTTCAACACCTTCCTCATCTTCATGCTCATGTTTGTTGTATGTAAGTATTGCTATGTTAGGGTCCTTATTCTTTACATTCACTATAAAGTGGCATTGACATCCTCTCTTCTTTACAAATGAACCGTTGCATGTATCTGAACACATTCCTCTTTTGACTTCTAGGCCATATGAACATGAGTAACTACATTACAAATTACAACAGCTTAGCACAAAATCATATATATCCACTCATGAATAACCATTTTTTTATCATATATATGTCAAGTCATAAGATGCATGCACCAACTAAAACGAAAACATATTTAGAAATGTAAGAGCCATGTGATTGTGAAATACTTACAACTCATATAGTGTGTGACTATTATCACTTTCTGCCAGGGTTTTTTTCACTGTGGGCAAGAAATTACAAGGAGCATCGAGATTGATTTTTTACCCTCTAATAAAATCAAGAACTCTACTTAAAGGGATTCGTGCAATACGATCAAATAAAGGACTGTCTCGTCTATATACATCAATCCAGGTTAAATCTTTGCTAGAAAATGGTCAACTTGTCTTGGACTTCAAGGCCCGTTATAATCTTTCATTTTCTTTGTCTAACCATTTTGTATTTTACAATCACAAATTTAGAACAAATAGAGAATCAATATTTTACAATCATGTTGAACGCATAATGCAGAGAGAACAAAGTTTTTACAATAAGGGATGACGAATTTTAGAGACCCATAGAACACCATATTCAGGTAGTAGGGTTGTTTTGTAGTTTGACAGTGGATCCATAGTGGAAACAATTTTTGATGGGAACAAGCATGGAATTGAACCTTATGCTATATAGGTCTCTGCAGATGGAGAATTGTTTGTACTAGACTCTACAAAGAACAATATTCTTAGAGTGACTCCTCCATTATCACGATGTATGTGTGTCCACTTAAAATTGGGTCTTCTAATTTTATTTCAGAAATAGTATGATAATGTTCATAGTATCTTGATCATTGACCTGCATTTTATTTTCGAAATACATAAAAGGATGATACATTTATTCCCACTTTTGAGTGCCCATGACTTTGTTTTATTTGTTTTCTGCCCACGCCATTATCCCCACAAATTAACCACTAATAAATCACTTAGAAAACTAGAAAACAAGTATGGAAAATAAGTGTTTTAAGAGATTGAAACATAGCTCAATTCAATTCCCTTGGGGTTAAGATGGATCTAGGTAGAGCAATGTTTAACCACAAATTTATACCATGAATCAATTTATTTCTAAATTAATGACGGGTATATCTGAAGCATAAAAAAACACAGAGAAGATTTCCAAATCATGTACAAAGCATCCCACTAAAAAGATAAAGCATACCTTGACTACTCCCCATCCCAAAAATGATGCACATGCAAATCCAAACCAACCCAAAACAAGCCCGTAATGTTTAAAATTGGATCTACGCAGCTATTAATGGAATCTTGTCTATGTGAAAATGACATGAGAAAATAAAATTTGAATTGAATAGAGGAAAGAAACATGGGATTTATCCCCACAAATTAACCACTAATAAATCAATGGAAAACTAGAAAATAAGTGTTTTAAGAGATTGAAACATAGTTGAATTCAATTCCCTTGGGGTTAAGATGGATTTTGGCAGAGAAATGAAAAGTTTAACCACAAATTGATTTATTTCTAAATTAATGACGAGTATATCTAAAGCATAAGAAAACACAAAGAACTTTTGTCACGGATCCGGGAATGCATAAAAAAACACAGTGAAATATAAAGGTTCTTACTTGTTAACTAGGTTCGAGTTGTGATGTGGGTGGAAATGTCGTATTTTGATGAATCTCCAGGGAGGTATTCAGGTGTTGGCTTTGTGAAAGGAGACGAATGGCAGAAATATTCTCGTATTTGGGCGGGGGCGAGCAAGGTTTTGAAGAAATCAAAATCATAGCCGAAAATGAATCAATTTAAGAGGGTCGGTATATGTCATGTGTGGAAGGTGAATTGAATGTAGGTTGACGGAAAGAGGTGGCAGCACCAGTCGGGTGTGAGAAAAATTGACCACTGGAAGGATTCCACCGGGAGAGGGGACGAGCAGGGGCAAGGGGAAGAGTTTCATACACGTGATTGGTACAATCGGGAGAGGGGACGAGGTCACTAGTCGAAGTTTCGTAGATGAGATTCGTACATGTAAAATGGTGGCTGAAAAAGGTGCACTTCGTTTGGTTTTTAGCCTACACCATAATTAATTATATTTGCAATTTGTGTGGCAAATTACAGAAAATTTGTGAAAACTTGTGAATTTCTGTAACTTTCTCTATGACTGTGAGGTCTGTGAGATTTGTTTGGTACGTGGCTGTCGTATAGGTTTAGTTGGTTTACATAACATTTTTCGTACTGTCCTGGTGATTTGTCAATCCTCAATTGAAAAATCTAAAAGCTGGATGGATGAGAGGGACAAACGAAAAAAACTTATCCTCGCAAATCATCGTATATTGCGGTTGTATTCCACTGAAAAATACAATGATTTCTCCAATTTTCAATAATGCCTTTAGAATTTTTCCACAAAAAAATTACTCTTTATATTCATAAAAATATAATAATGTTCATACATCTGTCTTTTCGATAACTAAACTGAGTTCAAAAAAACAAGGATATCTTTGATGTTCTGCAGCATATCTATGCTAAACTGTCCATACATACACCTACTAGCGAAGACAAAAAAGAGAAAAGATCTCATATAAAAAAACACCCACAAAAAATTCATGAGAGAACTAGCTCTGAAGATTGGGTTAGTATAACTGCAAATAGAGGGTTGGGTCCTCATTGCCATCCTCCCACTTAGTGTAGGTTATTTTCCTAGCCTGATTTGAAAGCGCTTTCTTTGATTAAATGTATGCATCCATGTTGTCTTCTCTATAAATATGACCGAAATAAATGTCCCTGAAATGTGAAATAGTTTCTATAATCCATTCTTTTCATCTTTTGAGAGAAACCACCTGAAGGTTTGCCTTCTTGTTGAGCCAATCTATTACTATCTTAGAATCCCCTAGAAAAATCAGATCCAGAATGGATAGTCTATGGCTAAGGTAAGAGATGACCATGCCCCTAGGAGTTCAGCCCCAGTATTAGATCCTTTCCAACAATTGAAAGTCCACAAAAAATAAGTATGGCTATTTATCATTAATTTGCCACCTGCCCTGCTTAGATTCCCGCTCTTTTGCGCTGCTCCATCGAACCATGTAACAACTTTACCTATCGTAAGTATAACTTGTGAGGTACGAGATGATGGGACTTTTTCCTTGAGACCATAAATTTTAACTTAATGATGGGAATTTTTCCTTGAGACCATAATGCCTTTAGAATTTGCAATAATGGGATTGGTCTTTCCAATCAGGAAAAAAAAAGCGATTAATCCAACATGATTCGGGTTTTTGTGAGATATGAGATCAATTTGATAACCCCAAATAGTAAAAATATGAAAAAACCATGAATCCGATGAACTATAAACAGAACCATGATTTACATAGAAATCACACCAAAATATATGGCAGATGGTGTAGAAGATTCAAGACTGGGCCAAATTTATTTTGTAAAGCTTTGTTAAACATTATTTAATACTTTCATCTGGCTTGAAATTAGTGGGCAAGTTTGATCAATAATTTAAGTCAATACTTTTCCTATAGATTTATTTATTATAATATTTTTATATGTAAATGAAAATAATAATTAATTATTATATTTGTTTAATTTTTTAAGTTTTAATTAATATTTATTAATATAATAATAATAATCCATTTTTAAGGTCACGGCCAAGCCAGACATCAAACTGGTGTGTGAGACCCCCTTGATTGTGGGACAAGGGATCCCCTTGTCCCACAATCAAGTTTGTATAAAAACATTTTATAATAAAAACAGATTGTAATAGTGTTATGTTACTAAAAGTCACACACATAGTCGAAGATAAGAGGCATATGAGTGTCAAACATTATAGGAAATTGTAATGAAGAATAATAATCGTTACCGTACCTTTGAAGCGGGGAAAGGAAGGACTAAAGTTGGATTTGAATCATCGCATGAGTGTGACATGCTATTGATTTCACTTGGATATTAAAAAAAAAATCTACATTTCTTTAACCCATGTGACTTGCCATCACACTAAATGACCCTTCTTATATCAACTTGCATCTTCCCATCAAAAGATCTATACTATGAACCACTAAGAATATAAGTCATGTGCTTGGAGTGAAAATCCTTATGCAAATAGGGTTTTGACTCTTTAAGCCAATCTTGGGATAAATATGCCTATGAATGGAATGTTTAGAAGCATTGTGAAGTCTCTCATCTTATAAGATGATTAGGTTGGTAGATGATTAATGAGTTCCAAATCTTAACATATTGACTAATAACCCTAACCTTAGAGAATAAGATGGGGTTATGAAATCAGGCTTATCTTCAATAAGATCCAACAAATCCAATAAGAAAGAATTTCCTTTTACACCAAGAGTGAGGTTGTGCATTAACTGTACATGGAATGAAGAGATGTTTCAACTTCTAGAACACACACATGAAATAAAGCACGTACCTTGGTGGGACATAATTGTTCATTATAAAAATAACAAGGACATTGCCAATCTAACTTCACATATTGACATAGGTGTGAAAATGGTCCAAGCTTCAACCAGAACAACCACTAACTAACAAATAATGCATGAACCAAGTCTTTTTTATTTTAGGATAGTTGAGCAACGCATGTTTTTTCTTATGATGATCATTAACATTCTACTTCTCATATATTTCGAATGCTTCATATGATTCTTATGTCCATGAACACATTTCTCCTAAAAAAGCAATGTATTTTAGTTGTTTGTTTTTATGAACATAAGGTCTAACTAATATTTTCAACATTTTGTTGGAGTGTTATAATATATTCTAGTCTCCTAGTGAAGTGTTTAAAGGTCTTCACAAGGGGTCTAAATTTGTGTTTTCAACATTTTGTTGGAGAGTTATAATGTATTCCTAGTGTTCTAGTGAAGTGGATAAAGGTCTTCACAAGATGTGAATTTGCTATCAAATATTATGTAATAATCAATTTTACAAGTTACTCGTGTGTTATTTTGTATAGATAGAAGCATATGAAGATTTGATGATGAGAAGTGGAATATATCAATGATAAATTATGTTAAGAAGATTTAAAGAAGTACAAATTAGGACTATCATTTTCACATTGTTTGGTTGCACGCTTTAGCTGCATTTCTAATAATTACAAATGACCTGATTTTAAGACTCCTTCTATCTCACCTTTTCTAATAGTGTCTCTCACCATCCCTTCACTCCTCATACTTTTACTTGTCTCCTACAAAATCTTAACCCTACTAAAAAGGAATTTCAAATTACCACACATCACATATCAACATTTGATGTTATAAAAATATAACATAACAAATATAATATAGGAAGTCTTAAAAATAGTTTATAATAATTTGTAGTATAAAGTAATTTTAAATTTCATTGTGAGTGGTAAGTGTTAGAAACCATCTCTATTAGGACCCATCCCATGCATGAAGTGTTACTTTATTATGAATAGATGGAGACATAACCCATCCCATGCATGAAGGGTTATTTTATTATGAATAGATGGAGACATAACCCATCCCATGCATAAAGGGTTACTTTATTATGAATAGATGGACATGGCAAGTGTTGGAAACATGCCAATGAATTTCCTCATGCGGGTCACATGCAGATACACATGCACATGCACATGTGCATGCATGCAATCTATTTATTAACTGTTCGTGTAACTATGTGATCTATACATGACCAGTCTGTGTAACTGAGTGATAGATGTTATATATGTGAGCATACCCATTGAGGTAGAGGATAATGCAAGTGAAAGCGAGTACATTGTGTGAGGAGAGGATGGTTGTATGTCTGGGTTGGCTATTGTAATTATCCCTTGAATAGAAGAAGACTGATAATCATTGCTCGTGGTTTTTTCCCGATTTGGGTTTCCACATAAATCAATGTGTCAAGAGTGTGTTTGTTGTTCTTGGTTTTATGCGTGTTTAATCTAGCTTGTTTATGCTTTGTTATATGCTATGTTTTACTTTTGTTTCCCAATATGTGGTATCAAAGCGAGTTGAGTAGGTGTTGCGGGTGAGCCAAGGATAATTGTGTGCAAGTCTCCTGTGAGCGCAAGAAGGTGTGATTGAGTGAGCAGTAGGTCATCGACACTCCCTAGTCAATGTTAGAGGCGCGCCAACGCTCTCAGACTTAATAAATTGCAATTTTCATAAAATTGGCGCACATGGCTTGTGCACCACAGAGCGCTGACAAATCATCGCTCCCCCATACACACTAAGGGAGCGTTGATCTCTAAAACTAGCACTCCCTTTCCACCCACAGAGGAGCGTTGATATTTAAGGAAATTGTTTTTCATGGTTTAAAAATTCAAGTGGAGAGTTTTCTTTTGTCTTATTCTAAATAAGACATGGGTGTTTAAAAGGTGGAGGATACCTTTTTTATTTGAGCTTGTCTTATTATGGAGGTTATTATGGAGCTTGTATTAAATATTATTTTTTAAGAGTTGAACTTTAATGGATTTGGGAAAAGGTTTTATCAAGGTATAAAAATATTTTTTTAAAACTTTTTTACCATTAGTTTTGGGTTTAATCTTGAAGTATAAGGTTATTGTTTTTTCATATAAAGAGGCTCAATTTTGGTTTTGGAGTTGTTTCTGCTAATGGCGAAAGTGCAGAGTTTTAAGTTTGAGGTGGAGCAACTCAACGGTAAGAATAGCTTTGCGCTATGGAAACTCAAGATGCGAGATCTTCTTGTGCAACAAGGATTTCAAAAGGCGTTGGCTGGAAAGTCAAATAAACTGACAAGCATGACAGACGAGGACTGGGAGGATCTGGATGAAAGAGCCCTCAATACTATTCGTTTATGTCTGGTAGATGAGGTGTTGTTTAACATCGCCGAAGAGACGACAACAACATGTTTGTGGACCAAACTAGAGAGTCTATATATGACAAAGAACTTGTCAAACAAAATCTTCTTGAAGAGGTAGTTGTACATCTTGTGGATGAAAGAAGGTACGAAAATTGTTGATCACTTGAATGTTTTCAATACTCTTATTTGTCAATTAACTGTTATGGAAGTAAAGTTCGAAGATGAAGACAAGGCGGTTACGATATTATGTTCGTTGCCCGAGTTTTGGGATCATCTGGTAACAACTATGTGGTTTAACACAACATATGCCATTGATTATGACACTATTGTGGGAGCTCTGTTATGTGAGGAAATGAGGAGAAGATCCAGTAAGGAAACCTCAACAACAAAAGCAATGGTGGTCAGAGGTCGATTTATATAAGGAGGGCAAGATCAGAAAGGTACAACCAGGTCTAAGTCAAAAGACAGTAAGGGTAAGGAAAAATGTTGGTTTTGTGGCAAATCTGGGCATCTCAAGAAGGATTGTTGGAAAAGACAAAAAGCATCCAAAGAGGACTCCACAATAGAAGAAAATTCAGCTACAGGTATGGTTGATGAAGTTTTTTCTATCTGTTGTGTCTCACCACCTGTCTTCGCATAGAAGGTGCAGGGCGGTGATGGTTGAGTCACCGTGAAATAATAAAAATAAATAAAAAAAAGAGTGTGTTTACTTTAGAGTTGTAAAAATTATTGATTGCATGTAAATGGGCATATGTCTGTAAGACCTAGATAGGCATGTGTACCCCTGGTTTATCAAATCACCTATGAAAAGTCCAGAAGTAGATTGAATATGTGGGGAG
>JZKD02S0677581.1:464058-474351 GCA_000966675.3 Picea glauca | reverse complement strand
AACCTTGACTCAGTGAAAGAGTTAAATATGTTTTTATGTCAAAGCAGGTGGTTTTTTAGGTCCATGTGTTTTGGGTATCCCGTGGTATTGTGTCCATGGATTGCATGTAATGAAGCCTATAAAAGGCTTGGTGAAATCCATTGTAAATGGGCCTGGAGGTAAGCGATAAAGGCTTACTTGGCCAGTTTGGCCAGATTTGGTCAAAGTTGTTCGAATGCAAAGTTCAAGGTGGAGCAGTGTGTCCAATTTAGAAAGGTGGGTCTTTAGAAAGGTTGATGTGTTGGAAGGTCAATCAAGTGTTTGAGAATATATGATGAAGGTAAGTTCATATCCATGGAACTTGGAAAGTATTGCAAGGAAGTTGGGATCAAATAGGCATGTTTAGTAATGCCAAGTTGTAGCAATAGTTGTGGATAGAAGGGATTGTGATATCTGGTAACTCAGTCACCATCAGTTACAAAATGCAGGAATATTCAGGAAGAGGTATGAACAGGTCATCTGGTAGTTACTCAAATGTGAAATTATTTGGTTGTGATGCTTATGGTTTTTTATCAACAGTCTAAGTAGGACTCAGATCAAACAGGTAGATCTTTGATATGGTGATGGTGTTAAGGGGTGCAGACTGTGGGATCCTACTACCCACAGAATCATCATGGACATAGATGCAGTGTTTGATGAATCTCCTTTTATAATGGGATGTATATGGAACAACCAGAACAGTTAGTTCAGAATTGCAACATGAGATTTGTTTTCAAACTCAAAAATCATTGTATGGCTTGAAGCATGCTAGGAAAATGGTACAAGATGTTTGATGCCTTCATGGTGAGCCAAATTTTACAAGAAGTGAGTATAACCATTGAGTTTATGGTATATTCATTATCTTGGTGTTATATGTTATGCTTGTTGCAAGCACAAGCATGGTTGAGATCAACAGGTTGTCTCAGTTGGTTAGAACGTTTGTTATGAAGGATCTTGGAGCAGCAAAATAAATCTTGGGCATGGAAATACATAGAGACAGGAAGTATGGTAAGCTTGGTTATCACAACAGAAGTATGTGGTGAATATACTCAGGAAATTCAGTATGAATAATGTGAAACTGGTAAAATACCTTTGGCTTTCCATTGTAAATCCTCTTCAGATTTATGTCCTAATTAATGAAGAAGAAAAGGGTTATATGTCTCGAGTATTATATTCTAGTAGGAAGTTTGATGATTGCGATGAAGAAATGGTCAGAATTTCACATGCAGTTGGTGTTGTCAGTAGACACGTGGAAAAACCAGGCCAGGAGCATGGAAATGGGTGCTTCAAACATAGAAGCACAAGTATCACCTACAGTGGTTGCAGTGATTTGGTCTATGGTTATGATTCGTGAGTTTTGGACAAGTACATCGGTTTATGAGATAGGTTACTGATGGAGACAGAATGGTCCATACTAGAGTGAATCGTGTAGGCATGTTCACGTAACGATATTGTCAGAGAAGTTGTAGAGCTGTGATGGTGTTTGGCTTCTCTTGGCTTGCAAAAAAGGTGATGAATTAATTAAGGGCATGATATATCAAGAAAATTGTTTTCAAGGTGGAGATTGTTAGAAACATGTCAATGAATTTCCTCATGCGGGTCGCATGCAGATGCATATGTACATGCACATGCGCATGAATGCAATCTATTTATGAACTGTTCATGTAACTATGTGATCTATTCATGATCAGTCTGTGTAACTGAGTGATTTATGTTATACATGTGAGCATACCCATTGAGGTAGAGGACAATGCGAGTGCAAGCAAGTACATTGTATGAGGAGAGGATGGTTGTATGCATGGGTTGGATATTGTAATTCTCCCTTAAATAGAAGAAGACCGATAATAATTTCCCGTGGTTTTTCCCCGATTTGGGTTTCCACATAAATCACTGTGTCAAGAGTGTGTTTGTTGTTCTTGGTTTGATGCATGTTTAATCTAGCTCGTTTATGCTCTGTTATATGCTATTTTTTTCTTCCGCTACCTAATAACAAGACCTTTAAATGACATGCATGTTTTAAGAACTTTGCTTTGCTCTTTTTAATATTGTAGTTTAATGAGGATTTATCTTTTCTTAAATCAATCATTTGTTAGATGTATATTTCAACTAAAAAATTAACAAACCTATCACTTAACTATGAACTAACTTGCAACTATAACCTATCACCTACTTATAACATAAATAAAATCAAATTAAAATTCATATAAAAAGAAAACAAATATTTCAGAAACCCTAGGGATGACAACACAAACTAAGTATCTTCCTGGTGATTGAATTGATATTCTCCAATTACTATGGAAACATTTATCCAAAGCAACATTTGTAGAAATTAGGCATAGGAATCAACAATTAAATGTTTCTACAAATATTTTGAGCCCTGTGATTAAATTTGTTGAAGAATATCAACACATTGAATACATTTACCTTAGTTATGGGAGAAAATGTTAACAAATATAAATAATTTAAGGTTATGATCAAAATCTTCAATGTTCAATATTTTCCATTTTTTGAGAGATAAGATCAAGAATTATATCTAATGGTAAAGAACATTAATGGTTAAGAATATGTGTTTCCTCCCAAAAGGTCACACGTTCAAATCTAGAGGGAGGTAGGGTATGTACACCTCCGTAGACTTTAGCAGTTAAATCACTACATGGAGGGGGTTCCTTGTCCCACAATCAAAAAGGTCTATACACCAATTTGGTGTTTGACTTTGCCCTGACCTTAAAAATTAGATTATTATTATTATATAATCATTACTTTATAAAATGATGGATGTTGCAAGGACTCGAACAAAGATAAGGATAAAGAGTGTGCATATGTTTGCAATAGTTACATCTAATCTAAGCATAAACAATCTCAATTCCTAATTCAAGATATATAAAAGAATTTATAAGAAAATTGATTGCAGAAAAAGGTGATAGTGAGAAAACATAGTTTTGAATGAGAGAGGAGAAGAAGAATAATAACATAAACAACATATGTGTCGACCTCATCACTTTGATTACCCAAAAAAATTCATTGTCACTTGATATACATGCCGCAAGAAAAATTTGTGAGAGTTGTACTAGGACTCCAACACTTTGCCAACTTTTGGAAGGAATAATGCATTTATATAATTTTAACATACTATCCAAAAATAGTACAAACTACTTTTATTTAAAATTACTTTTATTTTTAAGTAACCTGTCCATCCACTTCAACTTTCCCTTGGATGTTTCTCGTTTCCTCCTCCCATTAAGAGGTCATGCTAGTTATTTTTTTATTTAGACAGAAGAAATATATGAATCGTATGTTCTTTTAATGGAAATTTTAATGTTAGATACTTTCTATAATCTAAATTCAAACTTATAATCTAAATTCAAAATTCAAACTGATTCAAAGTATTCAAATTATTCATTATTTTTATTTATCCTTTTTTAACTTCTATTTTTTAAATTAATTTAAACACTCTTTTTTTTAATATCTTTTTAAATCTTATTTTTCTATTTTAATTATATTTTAAATTAATTTAAATATTTCCTTACAACAAACATAAAATACATTATGGTTGCATAAACTTTTCATATTCAACAACATGGTCACACATTATGATGTAATTGAGTATTGATTTAAACACTCTCTTTCTCTATATTTTTTTAAATCTCATTTATCTATTTTAATTATATTTTAAATTAATTTAAATACTTCCTTACAACAAACATAAAATACGTTACGGTTGAATAAACTTTTCATATTCAACAACGTGGTGACACATTATTATGTAATTGAGTTCTATAACAATTCATATTAGAATTTTTAAAGATAGATCAGCTGATTGTAGCATGTATGAAACTCTTTAATTTTTTTTTTACAGATCGATTAATTAATTACTTTGATAGGGACGTAAGTTCTCTCGTATAATTTCTGGTAGAATAAATCTATGGTTTCCAAGTGGAGAGTCTGGATCCTCTTCGTTGTTGTCATCCTCAAGGTGTTCGGATAGGTGTAAGGCAGTGACAGTTGTGAAGATCTGTCACTTGAATTGACAGTTGCAAAGGCAATCAAGGTTGTGAATCCATACCCACTCACACACAATGACTAACTGCTACAGATTAATTGGAAATAGTTGTAATGGACAACACTCATGAGGGTTGGTGGATTTGTATTTTTCTCTAATTATTTAAACCATATTCTAAAAAAATGCATATTTTTCCATGCGAATGACACAAGTTCTACAAAATAATTATTTCGGTGGGTTTTAGATCTAGACATTCTACCATTGATCATTATGTCACCTTTAGACATTTGATAGAGAAAATATGGGACAAACAAGGTGAAATAATCTATTGTTGTTTTGTGGACTTTAAGAAAGCCTTCAACTCAGTGCCTAGAGACAAACTATGGAACATAATGATAGAGTTGGGTATCCTAGATGGATATAGAGAGGCAATTCACAGACTTTATGAGAACGTTAGAGCTAAAATCAGAACACGTGAAGGAATGTTCGAATGTTTTGGTAGTGATATTGGCGTTAAACATGGATGTCCTCTATCTCCCACTTTGTTTGGTTTATACATTGATAAGTTGGAAGCCTGGTTGAGGAGGACGGATGGAGAGGGTGTCCATCTAGTAGGGTATGTGGTGAAGCTACTTTTATACGTGGATGAACTTATTCTAATTTCAAAAACAACACATGGATTAAGAGGACATTTAAAGGCATTAGAACACTTTTTCTAGGAGGTAGGGATGCATGTGAACATTACCAAGACCAAAATCATGATCTTTTCTTTAAATAGAAAAGACAAACCAATCACCTTTCTTTTCAAAGGTAGTCCATTGGAGATAGTGAAAGAATAAAAATATCTTGGATTGACTTCCATGATAAGCTCAGTGGGGAGACTTCTATGGAAAAAGGGACACAGGGACGATGGAAAGCCTCATACTTACTCCAAAATAGGTGCAGAAAAGATGTACTTTGGGATTGGAAAACCAAAAACACTCTCTTTGGTTTTCTAGTTATGCCGATTGTTCTCTATGGTTGTGAAATATGGGGAAGCAAGATGTCAACTTGCAGATGGAGAAAACTAGAAATAATTCATAAGCAATTAATTACTAGTAATCTCAAAGTTAAAGCCATAGTATCGTATGAAATTCTTTTAGCTGAAACAAGTATTTTTCCGTTGGAGGCGACAACGATAACCAAATTAATAAGCTATTTAAAAAAGGTGGGAAACATGGATAACCAACACTTGCCCAAGTTAGCTATGGAGGAGTAAGACCGTAGGAATAAAACTTGGATGAAACAAAATAAAAAGTGGTTGAGTAAGTGGAATATCAAGCTGCATTAGTGTCTTAACACCAATGAAGAAATAAAAAAGTTTGTGATTGAAAAATTTAGGACTACCATGTGGACCAATCAGAGTGGGCATAAAAAAAAATACTACATCAAGGAGTTTAACCCAAATTGTGACCATAGTGAGAAAACATATTTAGGGGTAGCTATTAAAGGAAAAGCAAGGTTGTTAATTGCACAACTGAGGATGGGTTCACATCACCTTAGATGTGAGAACGGTAGGTGGAGGGTACCCAAGGAAGTTTGGGAGGAGAGAACTTCCATATTCTGCAATAAGGGTGTGGTGGAGACATAGTGACACTTTGTCATGGAATGTGTAGCCTACGAGGATATCCACAATCAGTATGAAAACAACTTAAAGGTCGACAACATGCACCATCTATTTGACGAGGATAAGATCAACTAGTAATGAGTCAAAAGACTCACAACAAGCTCAAATTAAGGCATGAAATGGTCTCCAATGTGTAATGTATCCCTTAACAAGTGGAATGACCTCCTTAAAGGCCTCAACCTCCAAATGTGCAAATGGGTGGTCAAAAATTCGACAATAATATTCCCACAACATATTTTAAAAGTATCATAACTATGCCAATTTTTCCCTGAATTTATATGATGACAATATTTCAGAAATCCTATGGCCATTTTTCATCTAATGGAATTGATCTAGTAGAATTTTGGGTATTCTACCAAAAGATAATTGCTCCTAAAACTAGTCATCCTCAAAATATGTGTTAAAGTCTCATCAAGTGGTCATCCTAATCAAAAGTGAGATAAACATGGTCAATTTATAATAAATTCCTTCATATAGGGAGGTTGACCTCACAAAAATAATAGAATATGTCCTCAAAATGTTTGATAGATCCCTCAAGAATCTCCCCAAATCAAGTAAAGTAAACTCAACAACCAAGTCATCCTCCTCTAAATCATGAAGGAAACCTACGTGTGGCACGTGTGGGATGTAGGAGTGGACAACTCACTCAACACACATGGAATAAGGTGTAAAAATCCCTCCAAATTGCAATGTTCCCCTTAATAAGTGCAACATTCCCCTATAGTTGTAGAACGACCTCATAAAAGGCCCCAACATTCTCCTCCAAAGGTGAAAATGACTACTAGAAAGAGTCCTCTAAGGGGTCAACCCTCAAATCAAGTGAAAAGATGCCATCCACATCATGAAAGAGGAAAACACTCAAAGTTCTAGGACGTGGCATGTGTAGAGAAGGCCCTTGCATGTAGAAATAGCCCAAAAATGCCTCAAAAGATGTGACTAGTGCCTTGGAATTCATGAATCACCTTGAGATATGTGAAATTACCTTAGGAAATGTGAAACTGCATGAGAAAATGTAGAACCATCTCCAAGAGTCCATGGCCAAAGTGTGATAAATACATAAGATGGGATCCATACTTAGGCATAAGATATGTGTGCTCCCATAGGTGTGACAACCTTTATGATATGATCAACACTTTTACATAGAAAGAAGTGAGAGAGGCTAGATATTCCCCTAGATCATGTGTCCTAATATATCCATATCAAGATCTGTGTGTACCTACCCAGGCCATAAATGACTAGCATGGTGCCAACTTAATGCCACCAAGGGGTAGTTGGATGAAGCCATAAGAGAAAGAACTATCTTGAAAATGGAACTAGGAGGACATGCCATGACCAACCACAAAGGGTCTGGAGATATCACCTAGGTCAAACACTTTTACACACATCATCTATGTAACGTACCCATTACCAGGAACTCAACAAAATTGCTATGATACCATTTTGTAATGTACCCAACCACCCATGTTGGCCATGCCACGCAAAAATTTCTCTCTTACCACTATGATACCATTAAATATACTGCAATGTTTTGCACATGAACATAGTTAAGCAGAATGACAACAACATACAACAATAATAATTTATACATATATACAATAGAAATTCCATAACAGAACATCATAATTCATAACATAGCATTTGCACAAACACATAAGACACTTATATTTAGTGAACTAAACACCAATTGCATGCATACCTTCCACATTCCTCCCAGCCATAGACCACACTTCTCATAATCTCAGTAGTGGATCACGCCCGAGTTGGGGATAAACTCTACCTAGGAAAAGGAAGTTCTAAGCCAGTCTAAGGTCTAACATTCAGTAGCAATTCTCAGACTCAGGTGCCTACCTTAGCAACTACCCTACAGTCTCTCATTCCCCACATACTTGTCCCACCCTAGGAAGTGTGCCCCTTCTCCACTCAACAGTCCCTCAGCTGCCCCACTTCCCTTCCGAGGCTTCAACAACATGCTGAACATGAAGTCTCAAAGCCCTGTAGCCACAACTTGGAATCTAACAACCAACCTATAGTCCCTCATCCCCCACATGCATGTCCCACCCCAGGAAGTGTGCTCCTTCTCTAATCAACAGTCCCTCGACTGCCCCACTTCCCTTCTGGGGCTTCAACAACAGGCCAGACAGGGAGTCTTAGAGCCCTGTAGCTGCATCTTGGCACCATGGGAATTAATTCCCCAATAGTTCTCTCACCTCAAGTGTATGCTCACGGGCATGGCAACCCACTTCTTCGACCATGGGCCTGACAACCCGACTCTTCGACCTGCTACAGAATCAGGTACATGTACGAATGGTAGAATGGATGATTGAAAAATGGTAAGAATAATGAATGAATAATAGCCAACATATGATGAATTACACTATATACCTACATGTATATATGCATTTTCCATTTAAGACACATGGCACCCAAGGTACTCCCTTTTTCCCACTTGTAATTTGTTCCCTTCCCCCGAAAACTTAGGATAACATAAAGTTATATCCATACTTTAGAATTTAGGAATAATAATATAATATTCCTTTGGGATTAAGCCCTCAATCTTAACCCCTTCTTAGACTCTTAGCCTCCTTTCCCATCCTAGTGGATTTTAGCCCCCCATCTCTTTTGTGTGGAAGGTTGACAATAGTGATGTACTTTATTAAAATATGAGTGTTTACATATTATAATAATAGGCACGTTGGATTTTTTGTCAATCCAGGCTCTCTAGCCTAATAGCCACATAGGTACTTTTTCCTATAATATCCTAGCTCACCAGCCTATAAAACATATGTACAATTGGGGTTCGGCCTAGGGGTATTACATTCTAAGTATGGCTCAATACAATTACATGAATACGAAGCAGTCATACTTTTTGATCATTTGTGGAACTGATGATTGTGATAAGAATCAAAAGTGAAAAAACATCCTCTAGCTACCCCTACATGTCAGTAGGTAACAATTCATATATATAATATAATTATTGATGGTCATACCCAATGGAATCAACAATAATGTTGAGTGAAGTGGCAAATGAAACACAAGATGACTCTCTAGTATTTCTAAGTCACCAATTAGGTTTCTAAATTCATCTAAACATTGATTAATTTATGTACATCGGTCTCATGAGGGTGATGTGGGTTAGGGTTTGGGTTTAGATCATGGTTTTTCTCCACTCTAACAGGATAAACACTCCAATTAAATGATAATACAAGAATTTTACAAACAATTAAATTTTTACAATTTAACAAATATAAAAATGACGTTTGGAATAAAAACTACCTCAAAATGAGAACTCCTCTATCAAAAAATCTAAATGTCAATGATGGCAACCTCCCTTGTGCTTTTCCTAATCCGATCCAAGTTGAATAAAAAAAAATTGTGTAGGCAAGTTGGCGAAAAGATGAAAAAGAGAGAAGGCAAATTGGAAAAAACGAATGGAAAAGAGATTGTGATTTTTTTATTTGTTTTTAGACAAAGGAACATGCATGTGTTAATACATTGTGTGCACTTTTAATGTGTGAATGCTATTTTCACATAGATTAAAATCTACATGTAGAGAAACATGGAAACATTAATGGAGAAAACATGGAGGTTCAACAAGGACTAAAGAAATTCAAATAAGAATATGTATGCATTCCTAACAATTACAATGATAGCACGTTCATGTTGCAATGATTTTGGGAAGTAACTTCATGCACCCACTCTTATAATTGCAATGATTTTGGGAAGTAACTTCATGCACCCACTCTTATAATTGTTGGCAATTCTTGAAGTGGAATGCCCCTTTGTTTTTCTTTATCTATATTCTTTGAAGACAATGCATATGTAGAGTTATGACCTTCATGCTATTTTTTGATCTTAAGTTATTAGGTAAAGTCATCCTTCTTATGTTAAAAAAGGCTTTTTTTTAATGCTTCAAAGCACATACATAATGCAAATTTTTAATGTTTCTATATGAAATGAAAGAAATAAATTATTTTTTTCCTTATATATACTTGTGATCTAGAAATTAGAAAGACAATTATCAGATTTGTTAATTAACAAAACACACAGCGAACTCAAGTTTTATTTTTATTTTTTATGGTTCAAATCAAGGGCCACATAACAAAAGTAGTTTAGGGTGCATCTTACACTTTTCTAAAAGCCACTCAGTCAAGTTGTAGGCAACACTAGTTACGGGTTCTAATAATTTTGCAAATTAATGGCACTCAAACTTTTACTAAAATCTACCATGGAAAAAAATATTAGGAATTTATAGGGTTTTGGTGATTCAAGTTTATTGTTAAAGTTGAGAAATGGGTTTAATTAACTTCTTAAAATACATTTAAAATCTCTTGGTGATCAAATAAAATCCATATTAAACAACTTTGGGTCCATTACTTTCACTCACCTGTTTTTTTTTTAGAGAAAAGAACTCAAAGGTGGATAGAATTTCAAAGAAAAATCACTAAATCACTAAAGTAAGAGCGATTTATGAAGAGCATAGATATGGGTATGTAAGAATACTTTTGAGGAAGACTCAAAGTTTTGTTCCAAAGAATCTTAGAATATTATCCTAGTTGTGATAGATGTAATTTATGTTTTCTTTGTTTGTAGTTTTTTTTTTTTTTTTTTT
>JZKD02S0677581.1:395355-433757 GCA_000966675.3 Picea glauca | reverse complement strand
AAGAAGAAATATATTAATCTTATGTGTTTTTAATGGAAATTTTAATGTTATATATTTTCTATAATTTTAATTTAAATTTAAATTTAAAGTATTCAAATTATTTACGATTTTTATTTAAATCGTTTTTCAATTTCTATTTTTAAAATTGATTTAAACACTCTTTTTTTCTATATATCTTTTTAAATCTCATTTTTCTATTTTAATTATTTTTTTTAAATAAATTTAAATACTTTATTTTTATTTTTTAAATATGTACTTTTGTAAATCTTATTTATTTATTTTTATTTTTTAAACAATTTTAAATTGAAATCAATTATAAATTCATTTTATACAAATATTATAACTTTACATAAATAACTATTTAAGTTTGGTAAAGTATTTGTTATTAAGTAATGATAATAAATTTAAGTGTTGTCTAATTGTTTTAAGAATGCAATATAAACTTCTTGGATATTCGGATTACACAAAAATAATCACTCAAATATATGGATTTAACAATTTTTTGTCAAATTTCCAACAAATATCACCAAAAAAAATGGTCGAAAAAGAATAATTTCATAAAATGTTTAAACTACAACATAAATTTATATCCTTATAAAATATGTAATAATAATAAATTTATAAAATTATATCTTTTTCAAAAGTGAATTCACTGTGTTGTATGGACATATGTAACAATGTAACAACTCTAAAGAATTGAAGTGAGTCCCCGTTGAATTCATACAAGTATCTTCACAAAATAATTTTGTAAGATATATAATTTAATGTGATGTATGGACATACGTAACAATCCAACAACTATACATAATTGAAGTTAGTCCCCATTGAAGTTTTTTCAACGAAAAAAATACGCTTTATATTCAAAAGGATATAAAAGTGTACATGGCTAAAAGCAGGTCTATCTCGAGAAAAACAAGAACTATGCCGATGATCCAATCTATCCAAACAAAGCAATGGTATATCTAGTCACATCGAGACCACTGTCAATCCCATGGGTGGGCCGCTCTCAAGGCAAGTAGGCCTTTCAAAGATTGATCAACGAGGAAGGTCCCTCATTGCCTTCTTCCCATCTAGTAAAACGAATGTGTCCCGATGGCAAAGACAACGCTTTTTTTGAAAGAATATCAGCCTCGTTATTTTCCTCTCTGTGGATGTGTGAGAAAGTAAGAAGATTGAACAGCTGAGTCGCTTCACGAGTTCTCTCTTTCCAGCTCACCAGGTTCGCTACATGGAAGTCTGCACGCCCGCTCAACCAATCAATGATAATTTTGGAGTCACCAAGCAGTAAAAGCTCATTGATATGTAATCGACTTGCCAGAATACAAGACGCCCACGCTCCCATGAGTTCCGCCTTCATGTTGGTTCTGTTTCCATAGTTTAGTGTCCACCGGTAACAAGTTTGAGAGTTAATGAAAATCTTCCCACCCGCCCCGCAGTATAATCCATCCTGTTGAGCTGCTCCATCGAACCAGGCCACAACTCTATCAGGTGGAATGTTATAGATGGATCTGCAAGGTGTTGTAACCGGTGACTGTTTTCTACCCATGGCCATCTCAACAATGATGGAATTGGCCACTTTGTGAAAAGAAGGTGGCTTATCTTCGAACAAGGCTGCGTTCCTGTTTTTCCAAACATGCCAGCAGAGAAGAATAGGCAGCTTCACCTGGTTCTTTGAGACCCCCGTCCAATTCTGGAAGCAAAGAGAAAGGCTGGTACCAGACCAAGTAGACGTGAGCAAAAGAGCAGGGGTTAAGAGCTGCCACACGGATTTGGTGAATGAGAAATCTATGAAAACATGGGCACTCATCTCAAAGTTAGACTTGCAAAGGCTACAACGACTGGGCCCCTCCCACCCCCGGGCTTGGAGATTCGGCCACAACAACAGTTTGTTTTCGATTAATAGCCAGGTAAATAGGTTCTGCTTAAGTGAACAGTCACTCCTCCAGATCTTGCCGCGCCCTCGCTCTGGTGTAAAGGTCCAGCATTTTGTAGCTAACGCGTCATAGGCATTCTTTGCAGTGAGGGCTCCGGATCTGTCCCCTCCCATCCACAAGAGTGTATCGGGCCTATCCTGTAAACGGATGTCCGATTCCATAAGTCTGCGGGTATATCTGTCCCATTCAGGTGCAAGTTCAACGCCCAGATCTAACTCCTCACTACTGAGCCAACAATCGCTCAAATGTCCCCCGCTGTGAGATGATTTGAACTGATAAAGGAAGAAAATATTTTTATGGTGTAGGTACTCCAACAATTTTGTGGAAAGCATGGCAAGCTTGCCCAATCCCAACAGACTGTCCCTGCCCACTTCAATCAGAAATCCATTACTAGGATTCCACGAGAGCCAATGAAGAATGATGGGAAGGGTCTTTAACAGGTGTTTCCAAGTGTGAGAGCCTTCTGTGGGTCTCTCGGAGGCCGATCTGAGCCATAAATGTACCAGTAAATGAGGGAAGTATTTAGCCTTTATAACCTTACTCCAGAGACCCTGCTTCATAAGAATGCGCCAGAGGGTGTTTGCCGAGAGCGCCCTATGGAAGAAGGGCAGATTCCTGAGACCCCATCCGCCCATCTTCTTTGGTTTTGAAATAGTCTCCCATTTGCAAAGATGATAACCAGTAACCTTGCTGCCAGTCCAAAGAAAGGAGAATATAAGTTGACGAATAGAGCTTAGAACTGTGGCCGGGATTTTTGCAAGTGCCATCCAATAGACCGAAAGGCTTTCCAAAACGGATTTTATGAGGATGTATCTCCCTCCCATGGAGAGTATCTTGTTGCACCATTGAAGAATTCTTCTTTCAAATTTATCTAGAAGCCAAAGACAATCATTGTTAGTATATCTGGAGGATTTGATAAAAAACCCAAGGTAGGAAAACCCCTCCTTTAGGTCTGCTGCATCGATACCGAACAAATCTCTCAAATTTGTTAAGAAAGGATCCTGTGAATTCAAAGCAAGGAAGAGAGATTTTTGAATATTTATCACCAATCCAGAGGCTGCGCAGAAGGTACTAATGATGGAGTGTATTAGGGACCATTCCACAAGATTGGCCTCAGTCAAAATTAGCACATCATCAACAAAGAGGATGTGCAGGATGTGAGACAACCCCGAGAAATTAACTCCAGATAGATTGCCCTCCGCTTGGTTGTTTTTAAGTAAGATACTTAGCCCTTCAAGGATCAAGATAAAAAGAAGAGGTGATAGAGGGAATCCTTGACAGAGCCCTCTCTCACATTGAAAAGTTTTAGTGGGTTCCCCATTAATCAATATAGCCAATGTTGCCGAGGTAATACAGCCTAAAATCCAATTGGTAGTGGCTAGCCCAAAACCGCTCTGCAGCAGAATAAGGTGCAAGAAGTTCCAATTGACACAGTCAAAAGCCTGCTTGAGATCCAGCTTGAGAAGAATGGCTTGTTGCTTTCTAGACTTTAAAGTGTGAATGCATTCTTGAGCGACACCAACTGCATCTAAAATCTGTCTACCTTTCAAGAAGCCAAGCTGCTCCTCCGATAGAGATTTTGAGAGTAAAGGGCGAATTCTATTGGCAATAATCTTAGAAATTAGTTTATAACATAGATTGCAGAGTGAAATGGGACGAAAGTCTTTGAAATTTTTTGGAAGATTTGATTTAGGGATCAATACTATAAAGGTGTTGTTTAACTGTGGATTAATCACACCTCTTATTCGAGCATCCTCCACGACGTCCAGCAATTCCTGTCCCATAATATCGAAAAAGTGAAGGTATAATTCAACCGACCATCCGTCGGGTCCATGACTCTTTTCTTTTTTGAAACCCTTGAGTATTGCCAATAATTCCTCCTTTGTACAGGGGGATTCCAAGGCTAGTGCCTCCTCAACTGTCACCATGTTAGGGAATCGGCTAGCTAACTCCACCTGTGCATTGAGGCTAGGTGCATTGGAAACCTGGAAAAAATCTTTAAAATGGTTAGCAACAGCCACTTTGATGTTTTCCTGTGCATGATGTGTCGTGCCATCCTCCTCTTCAATATCCCACAGCTGTTTTTTTGATCTTCGAGCATTGGCAAACCGATGAAAGAACCGGGTGTTTTTGTCCCCTCCCGCAAGCCAGAGCATCCTGCTTTTTAATCGCCATCTCTCTTCATCTTCGCGCAGGAATGTTGACCGGGCTCTCTCTAGCTCACGAATTTTAATGTCGATGTTCGAATTGGCAGTATCCTAGAATTGTAAGCGGATTAGAGCATCCAGTTCCTTTTCGATCCTGTTAATGGCGGCCTGTTCCGCCAGTTTTTTGTCTTTTAGCCAAATAGAAGTTTGATGCTTTAAGATGGCTAATGTTTTTACCAAATTACCTTGGGGATCTCTAGGCACCGAACCAGAATAAGCCTCCCACGTCGATCTGACCAAGCAGTTGAAAGAATCCTCCTTTAACCATAACGGATTGAATTTAAATGGCTGTCCCGCCCCAAAGTGACCCAAACCAATCTGTAAACATATTGGAGCATGGTCCGATAGAAAAGGTAGGTTTACCCATGCTCGTGCGCTTCGAGCTGGTGAAAGAACCTCTTCAGAGATAAGAAATCAGTCAAGACGCTTGGCAATGCTGTCCGGTCCTTGTCTACCGTTTTTCCAGGTGCGTAAAAGCTCGGTCGGTTTCAGATCAATCAGGTTGTTTTTGAAAAATACTTGATTAAAGAAGCTCATGTGTGGATCCTTGATCGCTTTATCACCCCATATCTCCAATGGACTGGTGGTTAAGTTGAGATCTCCCACTATGATAAGGTTACTTGCCGCCAGAAGCCCTAGAGCATCTAGACGCTCCCAGAAGGCCTTGCGATCAGTACATGGGCCGTATACATTGAGAAAGTTGAAAGAAGATCTTAATTCAGAACAGTATCCAGATAGTAGAATCCCTCTAGGGCTGAGCATCGGTCTAAGATCAAAGAGAGATGGGTCCCACGTGGCCATAAGTCCTCCCGAGGTGCCCACTGAGCTTGCTGCGCAGATCAACCAGTTTGGCCTGAGTCGATGCATGAAACCCTTGGCTGCGGAAGCATTCACAAGTGTTTCTTGCAAAAAGATAATTGCCGGCTGTGTCTTCTCCAGAAGTCTTCGCATGGAGGCAAATTTCAGGGCTCCTCCGACCCCTCTTATGTTGATGGATAGAAGGATCACGAATTACCTCTAGCTAGGTCTTTTAATCCTCTAAGCGCCCCTTGATTTGTGACCGTAGCCGAGTTCCCGGATGCTTTCAATCCAGACAGAGTTTTCTTGCGAGCACTGCGGGTTTTCAACGGTGAAAGTTCAAGCCCAATTCCTCTTGACCAATGAGGTTCTGGTTCTGTTGAAGTAGGAAAGTTTGAAGTGGATGGGTGGTCCGGTGAAGGTAAGTTTGGTTGTATTAATGAGTTACCAAGATAGGTTTGGAGAGGTAATGAGTCAAAAGGAAGAGAGTGAGCTGCTGTAGCTGTCGGAAACAATGATTCAAGTTGTAGTTCCGATTGTCTTGGTTCAGAGTAACCGGGTAATGTATAAGGGTCTGGAGTTTCAACTGTGGCTACTGTAGGCTGGGATCCCGAAACCAATGTGGAGGAAGCTAGTTGAGTTGGGTGGGTTGTGGGTGCTGGACAGGGGCTGGAGGCGCTATCAAGTGGGACAAGCTCAGATGTGGGGGGAAGAGATGTGGGGTCAGACAAGACCGGAGACGAGGCCTTTGCTTCAGAACCCATGATCAAGTTCTCTTTATTAGCTATGAACAGTCTGTCCCAAGATGAGAAAGTATTATAGAGTGAGGGACAAAGTAGTTTGATCTTACCTACTATGGAATCATCAGAAGGATATGTGTCACGCCCAGAGTTAGGTGCCTCCTCTTCAGCACATTGGTTTGGTGAAGAGATGTAGCCGTCAAAATTTGGCTCCTCTGCTGGATCCAAAACGATGTCCGGTGGTGGGAACTTATGGCAGTCCCTACGCAAATGTCCGGTTCTGCGGCAAAAGGAGCATCGGAAGGGGATGCCAAGGTAGTCCAGGCGTTGTGTGATCAGTTGATTGCACCAATCGATTTCTAAGATTTCTGGAAGTCCAGCCTGGATGTCAATCTCCACGTAAATCTTAGCCATTCTTCTGTCTGAATCTGCTAGCGAGTTTGCATCCACCCTTAAAAAACGCCCTATGGAGGCCCCAATATTTTCAAGCGCTTGTTGGTTCCAAAGTTGAAGGGGGAGTCCAGGTAGAAGGACCCAGACATGCCTGTGACTGAAGAACTCAGTAGTAGGATTGAAGCCGAGCCTCCATCTTTTGAGCATGAGACTACCCCCATTGATCGACCAGAACCTGTCCAGAATGAGTGTCGAATCCTCTGAATTTTTAAAGATAAAGCCTATCCATCCTTGTTGCAGTAGGTGTATCTTAGGGATGTATCCCAGTATCAGCTTCCAGTGGATAGAAATCCAAGCGTCCACGTCCTGCTTACATTTTTCTTTGTAAGCAAGTCTTCCAACCAGGGCGCACAGGGCCAGGTTACAAGCGTCTGTAAGCCCTACATCCATGCCAAGAATGAGTTTGGGGTGTTTTAGTTTGGGCTTCCAGACTCGTTGTTGGCATTTGTGTAAACCTTGTTTTTGATAGGTAAGTCCGATGTGTGGGAACCTCGCCTCTGTTCTACCTCTTTGCTGGTGAATCCCTGCCAAGCTAAGCTTCTGTAAAACGGTCGGATTTGCTCCTACTGTGAAAGCCTTTGGACTCTCAATAGTGACAGTATGGTCTGTCTGGGTGCTTGTTGGATTAACCAAACTTGTGCCTCCAATTAAATGTGTAGTCTCCAACTGTTTGCTAGACAGTGCAACAGATACAGGGTCAGTGGGACCAGGGCTCAGATCCGAAGAGGCTATCGTCTTTTTTGTCCTGAAATGGTTGGAGCAGAGCTCATCTATCGAGGCCAACATTGTCGGATGGTCCCATGGGTCTCCCATGTTCCCAGCCGGATAGTCCATGCTGAATGGTGCACTATAGAAGCTTATGGAGAAAAACAAAACAGAGACAAAGGAAAAACAAATGGGGCAACAGGAGCCATCAGAGAGGAACGCAGTTGAAACCCACAACCGTTGCTGACAGGTCAGTCTGACCAGATAGATAAAGTTACGGTGCCAACAAACTCAATGTTATCTGAGCTAGATCCTTGTTAGAGCAGGTAGGTAGCGGGAGAATGAAAGTGTCGATTGAAAGACAGTTCAGTTCCGGTGGATAGTCAGAAAAGTGGACAAGTTGAAAACAGAAAGAGCTCGGGAGATAAAATGGAGCAAAGACAGGTCTACCGATTCTTTCAAAACACTGGGAAGGTGGGGGCAAACCGAGGTCGCCGCTGGAGTATACACTGTATCCCAGTCGATGGTCTGTAGGAAAAACCGCAGAGATAGAGACAGTCCAAGACGCAGAGATTGAGACCGTCCAGAATACACTGTTTCCAAGTAGTCCAGACCGGCGAAAGTGAGTATTTTGAGTCGTCGCGCCTGTCTTGGACGTCAAATCTATAGTGTTAACCCTTTTCAGATGTCAACCTGAACTTCCGCTGGAGCTTCAATGGAAAGTTAGAAGTATATATTTGGAGGCAGTATGGTCAAGTTCCGCTGGGGCTTCAGCGGAAAGATTGGAGTCGTCGCGCCTGTCTTGGGCGCCAATCTATAGTGTTAACCCTTTTCAAATGTCAACCTGAACTTCCGCTGGAGCTTCAACGGAAAGTTAGAAGTATATATCTGGAGGCAGTGGTCAAGTTCTGCTAGGGCTTCAACGGAAAGATTGATGTATCTAAAAGGAGGCAGTATGGTCGAGTTCCGCCGGGAGAAAATGAACAGCAGCGAATGACAAAACTAGAGATTGTTTAGTAGAAAGATAGTCATCTTATCGATTCCTATCTGAACTGGTTCAAACTCAAGCTTACCGGGCCTCCCTCCAGGGAAAATTTCAAAAATCGCCTCGGCTCTGGTTCCTCCATGTTTCCCGCTCTACACTTGTAGGATCCAATCAGTCCCCATTGAAGTTATACAAAGATATTCACAAAAAAAAATTATGATATATAAATTCGAATTTACATTATAGAATCATCTTCTGTTAAGAAGTAATTTAATGCATAATCAAAAAAACTTGGCAACTTACTTTCTTTTGATATATATATTTTTACAAACTTGGCAAGAAACATAAAATACATGTTGGTTGCATAAACTTTTCATATTCAACAACGTGGTCTCACATTATGATGTAATTGAGTTATATAACAATTCATATTAGAATTTTTAAAAATAGATTCGGTGGTGTAATTGGCTTATATAACAATTCATTATAGAATTTTTAAAGATAGATTTGGTGATTGTCACATGTATGGAACTCTTTATATATATATATATATATATAAGTTTTCTTGTATAATTTCTTGGTAGATTAGAGCTATGGTTGCTGAGTGGAGAGTTTGTATTTTCTTAATTGTTGTCGTCAAGGTGTTCGGATGGCTTGTTAGTGATAGTTGCATAAATTTTGGTGTGGCCTGTAAGGCGGTGACAATTGTGAAGATCTGTCACTTGAATTTACAGTTGCAAAGGTGGTCACGGTTGCGAATCAATACCCACTCATACACAATGACCAATTGCTATAGATTACTTGGAAATAGTTGTAATGGACAACACTCATGAGGGTGGTGGATTTGTATTCCTTTGTGATTATTTAAACCATACTCTAAAAAATTGTCTGTTTTCCCATGCGAATGACACAAAATATACAAAATCATTATTTCTATCTTGCTCAACACTAATGTTTTATTATTTTGGAGTCTAGTAGTGTTTTAACAAACTTGTGCCATACTTCTTTTTTACAATGGCCATTTAAGCTATCAATTTGGATTCATTGAACATTTTTTCATTCACATCCATTTTTTTTTTATAGATGTTGTATATATTGACAAATTATATTCAATAATATAACAATAAAAAATATTATCATACATAAGATAAGTAGGAGTTAATAATTCTAACACTTCTCCTTAATGACTAGTTGTCTTAATCTTTGTTAGGTCAGGTCTTCATCATTATCATCATCATAGTGTGACACACATGCTTCAATGTCCTTGTGAAGTGTAGGCTAATAGTTTCTTGTCTAAGTCCTCTGCAACAAATGTTCCCCCATGACTTGAAGAACTCCCTGATCAACAAAGTCTATATCTGGTTCATCCTGGTACTTACATCTCGTATCTCATTATGTAGACATCACCAATATGTCAAATTCCATATAAAAAAATGACCATCCCGAAATGCATGGGTACCTAACCGATGCAACCACTAGTCTAATAGGATGTTCTTTGTGTTCATGGTTCATTCAACCTCTTGATGAACTCCCCCTAAATGTAAAACTTCTAGTTTCTAGTCACTTCTCAGAGCCTACAACCAACATGGTCCAGACTCAACTCATAGAGCATCCAACCAACACATGTCTCTCTCTTCCAAGTTGTTACCAACTCTATAACATTGTCTACAATCAACATAGTCCACTCATAGAGAATCCTACCAACACACGACCCTACTCCTCTAAGTGTTAAAAAATCAATAATAGAGGCTACTTCATTATACCAACAAGTTATCCAAATCATCAAGGACACATGGAAAAGTGGTATGCATGCCTATCCAGCTCTTAAAACAATATGCCATTTACATGTTACAAAGATGCATGTACATACAATTAACATACTCTATCCCATGGAGACACTAGGTACAAGATTTGAAAACAATGTCTAGGTACCACTACAATGATTCTCTTAAGTACCAACTCTAGGAAATATACAAACTAAAAATTTTCACACACCAATACATTGAATCAAAACATGACATCATAGACATGCTACAAGGTGTGATTTACATTACCATAGCGTCAAGTTATATGCTTTTATTCAACACAAATCACAAAATTTTACTTAATTTTTCCACCATCATTTGATCTCCATTGCTATCCCAAGACTTCCACAAGAATTGTTACCAACTTCCCTTCAACCAAACTTTCTTCACTATGGGATGCATCCTTGAACTTGCTTTCTCCTTCATTTTGTACCAGCAAAAAAATGATCATTGATGTCCATATACAAATAAATCCATCTACCGAGATACATGGGTACCATTTGTTGTACTCTCTAGTTCTCTAGGAATCATTTTCACCTACATTGTTCATTAACATGTTAAAGTCCCCCTTAATCATATCTTAGTTGCAACCATCTCACATTTTGAGATTACTTCACACATTCCCCCTTTAATAGAAGATTCAACTTCAAGCTGGCATATGAACACACTTGTCACCTTCATACATATCCAAGTGGTTTATTCCACAACTTGATGCCACATCGTCTCTATGCATAAGAGATATACACTCTACATGATTATATGTTCTTCCACACTAATGCATGTAGGCCCAAATAGCAGGAC
The DNA here is from genome assembly GCA_000966675.3 of Picea glauca. NCBI lineage: Eukaryota > Viridiplantae > Streptophyta > Pinopsida > Pinales > Pinaceae > Picea > Picea glauca. The sequence continues at coordinate 423,329 of JZKD02S0677581.1, read as the reverse complement.
TTACAAAACATATGAGAAAATCAACTTTCCTATAACTAAGCTTTACAACGTGGACCAAAAACTTTAATGTGTTAAGTACAATCAATTATGAACCCCTACTTTTCAAAAAACACATATACATCAGTACATAATTTTAATTCAAGTACAATAGGCATTCAAAATACTTTACAACATCCATTAAATGCCTTCATCCAAGAAAACTTTCCACCGATACAAATCTGGAATAAGTGTCTTATAACATTCGTTAAATGCATTTATCCAAGCCAACTTTGCATCGGTACAAATTTGGAATAAGTGTCTTATAGCCATAATCCATTAACAAGTTGCATTATTCTTGATTTCATAGTCAACTTCCCACCTCTCTTGTAACACAACACTCCCCATGGCATCTTCTTTGCCTTGCAGCTCCACATCCTCATGATCCACTTTGTATGACCTTTATTCACATCCATACTTTCGCCCGTAAGTGATATTTTCTCTACTCTTACTATTCACGTTATCAAAGGAAAAACCCTCATGTTGGTAGGACCCTTTTCACCTACTCCAAGCTCGATGACATCACCGAGAACTAATTCTCTTGCAGGAAAATTTGTAATGAAATGCCTGTCCCTTCTCACCATGGAATGTTCCGCTGCATTTCCTTCAAATCCTCCAGGGCTTTCTTTGCATTACTCTCTTTCCATACTCCAATAGTTACATTGACAATTAAAATCAAGAAGATAACCAACGAATCAACGGAAATAATGATATCCATTTCACTTCCATCATCACCATCGATCCAAGCAAGAAAAAATGAAATGACAACGACCATGAGTAAAATTGTTATCAACAATTATCATCTTCTCTTCTTTATTTCTATTTAATCTCTGCATATTGCAATCTTTGTTTATTGCCTCCCAACGTATGTATCATATTTTTTTTTTCTTTGTATCACTAGGGCCAATGAGGTTCAACTTAGAGTATAATCAATTATCAACAACACTGTCATTGTTTCCAACTACTTCTTTATTGCTTGCTTCCAGCTACTTTTTTATTGTTTTTTAATCTTTATATATTGTAATCTCCATTTATTGTCTCCTAGAATATACTATAATATTTTCAACATTTTCTTGGAGTGTTATAACATATTCTACTCTCATAGTGAGGTGTTTAAAGGTCTCCAGAAGGGGTCTAGCTTTGTGTGTTCAACATTTTGTCGGAGAGTTGTAATATATTTCTAGTGTTGAAGTGGATAAAGGTCTTCACAAGATGTGAATTTGCTATCAAATATTAGTTTTACAAATTGCTTGTGTGTTATTTTGTACACATATAAGCATATGAATATTTAATGATGAGAAGTGGAATTTATTAATGAAAAATTAGGTTAAGAAGATTTAAAGAAGTACGGATTAGGACTATCATTTCCATATTGTTTAGTTTCAAGCTTTGACTGCATTTCTAATAATAGCTCTTACCATCCCTTCACTCCTCAACCATTTACTTATTTTTTGGTTTTACTCTACAAAAACTTAACCCTACTAAATCTCAAATTACCACATATCAACATTTGATGTTATTCAATAACTCAAGGGAAATATTAATTATAAATTTATATTTAATATCATAATTTTCAACTATGATATAAGCGAACATAATATAACATAGTAAGTCTTAAAAATAATTTACATTTGATGTTATTCAATAACTCAAGGGAAATATAAATTATAAATTTATATTTAATATCATAATTTTCAACTATGATATAAGCGAACATATATAACATAATATAACATAGTAAGTCTTAAAAATAATTTATATGAGATTGTAGTATAAAGTAATTTTAAATTTCATTGTAAATAGTAAGTATCATAAACCATCTCTATTGGGACCCATCCCATGCATGAAGTGTTACTTTATTATGAATAGATGGAGACATGGCAAAACCTTTTTAAGAAATTTGTTTAGCCCTTTTTAATATTATATTTTAATGAGGATTTATCTTTTCTTAAATTAATAATTTGTCATACATATTTTAATAAAAACAAACTAACAAACCTATCACTCATTTAACTATGAATTAACTTGCAACAATAACCTATCACCTACTTACAATTAAAATTACAATTCATATAGAAAACAAACAAATATTTTAGAAAACTTGGGATGATAACACAAACTAAGCATCTTCCTGGTGATTGAATAAAGTTTATATTTCAAAGTGGCATGTGTAGAAATTAGGCACAGGAATGTTTCTACAAATATTTTGAGCCATGTGATTAAATTTGTTGAAGAATATCAACACATTAAATACATTTAGTTTAGTTATGGGAAAAATATGTTAATAAATGTAAATAATTTAAGGTTATGATCAAATCTTTTAATGCTCAATATTCTTTATTCTTTGAAAGATAGGATTATGGATTATATCTAATGGTAAAGAATATTAATGGTTAAGAATATGTGTTTCCTCCTAGAAGGTTACAAGTTTAAATCTAAATTGGGGTAGGGTATGTACACTTCCATAGACTTTAACAATCAAATCACTACATGGATGGGGTCCCTTATCTCACAAACAAAAAAGTCTCATACACCAATTTGATGCTCACGACCTTAAAAATTAGATTATTATTATTATTATTATATAATCATTAATTTATGGAATGATGGATGTTGCAAGAACTTGTACAAAAATAGAGATAAAGAGTGTGAGTATGTTTACAATAGTTATATCTAATCTAAACATTAACAATCTTAATTCCTAATTCAAGATGTATAAAAGAATTCATAAAAAAGTTAGTTCCAAGAAAATATGGTAATGAAAAAACATTACTTTGAATAAGAGAGGAAAATAATAATAATAATAATAATAATAATAATAATAATAATAATATAAACAATATGTCTTTTAACCTTATCGATCTAATAACCCCAAAAAATCATTTTCCCTTGATATACATGCCTCAAAGAAAATTTGTGAAAGCTCTACACTTTGCCAACTTTTGGAAGGCATAATGCATTTATATAATGTTAAGTAAAATGGCAAAAATAATTAAAACTACTTTTATTTTTAAGTAACGTGTCCATCCACTTCAACTTTCCCTTGGACGTTTCCTCCTCCCATTAAGAGGTCATGCTAGTTATTCTATTATTTAGACACATAAGAACAAATATATGAATCTTATTTTTTTTTTTAATGGAAATTTTAATGTTATATACTTTCTATAATTTTTAAATTCAAAATATTCAAATTATTCACTATTTTTTATTTAAATCCTTTTTCAATTTTTATTTTTAAAATTCATTTAAACAATCTCTTTATCTATATATATTTTTAAATCTCATTTATTTATTTTAATTATTTTTTAAAATTAATTTAAATACTTCTTTTTTATTTTTTAAATATATACTTTTGTAAATTTTATTTATTTATTTTAAATAATTTTAAATTAAAATCTATTATAAATTAGTTTATACAAATAATATCACTTTACATAAATAACTACTTAACCTTTGTAAAATACTTGTTATTAAGTAATGATAGTAAATTTAGACTTGTCTAATTGTTCTAAGAAATTAATTTTTTTTTGTTAGAATTCGATAATATAAATATGAAGGATATCACTATTTTTTGTTATTTAAAATCTATTTCTGAATGCAGATATGGATTCAACATGTTGAAAAACTTTTGGGACACTCGGATTACACAGAAATAATCACTCAAATATGCGGATCTAACATTTTCTTACCATATTTCAACCAAATATCCCTGAAAAAAATCTTCGAAGAAAAATTGTTTCGTAAAACATTTAGACTACGACATAAAATATGTGATAATAATAAATTTATAAAATTCTACCTTTTTTAAAGGTGAATTCAATGTGTTGAATGGACATATGCAACGATGTAACAACTCTAAAGAATTGAAGTGAGTCCCTATTAAATTCATATAAATGTCTTCACAAAATAATTTTGTAAGATATATAATTTAATGTGGCGTATGTACATACGTAACAATCTAACAACTATACATAATTGAAGTTAGTCCCCATTGAAGTTATACAAAAATATTTACACAAAAAAATTTGTGATATATAAATTCAAATTTACATTATAGAATCATCTTGAAGAAGTAATTTGACCCATAATTAAAAACTTGGCAACTTACTTTCTTTTGATATATATATTTTTATAAACTTCACAAGAAACATAAAATACATGTTGGTTTGATAAACTTTTCATATTCAACAACGTGGCCTCACATTTTGAAGAAGTAATTTGAGCCATAATTAAAAACTTGGCAACTTACTTTCTTTTGATATATATATTTTTATAAACTTCACAAGAAACATAAAATACATGTTGGTTTGATAAACTTTTCATATTCAACAACGTGGCCTCACATTATGATGTAATTGAGTTCTATAACAATTCATATTAGAATTTTTAAAGATAGATTCAGTATTGTCTCATGTATGAAACTATATATATATATATATATTTCAATGAATTAATTATTTTGATAGAAACGTAAGTTCTCTTGTATAATTTCTTGGTAAATTAAAGTTATGGTTGCCAAGTGGAAAGTCTGTATCCTCTTAATTATTGTTGTCTTCAAGGTGTTAGGATGGCCTGTTAGTGATAATTGCATAAATTTTGGTATGGCCTATAAGGTAGTGACAGTTGTGAAGATATGTCACTTGAATTGACACTTGCAAAGGAAGTCACAGTTGTGAATCAATACCCACTCACACACAATGACCAACTGCTATAGATTACTTGGAAATAGTTGTAATAGTGTAACATCCCACTCTTGCACGCACTAAGCGAACTTATTCTTTGAGGAAACTTGCGTGCAAGTGATCCGGGTCTTTATACTATTGGCTGTTTGGATTATGATTATGAGATATTGTGGATTTGATGATATGTTATTTTGTTGTATTTACATCGACATGTGCTATTGACTGGGTTCTCCTGAGTGTGCAGGACTCTGGACGTTGAGGATGCCGATGCATCGAGGAAACTCCTGGGACTCTGGATTGAGTCAGGAAGTGGACTGTTAGGGTTTGAATGTTTTTGATGTGACATATGTACAAATGATTAGATATTATGATGTTGATTGTTATTGCTGACATGATTCGTTGATGGAAGCAAGCTGATGATAGCTTACCGACCAGACTCACATTTGGAGTAAAGGGGTCACGCATGACAACCATAAACATTGAGGGAGAGGTGTGGCAACAGCCCTGCCAGAACCTACTAACACTCCCATCGTGGCTCGAACTGTAGGTTAACGATTACCTAGTTCGAGAGATCTGCGATGTCATGGGGGCAGATTGTGACAGTTGCTCACGATGATTCTAAGGGGTGCGCGATGAGGAAGGGTCCTTATTCCTTAGAGGCCCTTAGTCTCCCACAAGATCACTTGATGGAGTATTGACTCCAGGGGTTTGACTTCTACCAAATTCATTCAAGAGGCGAGTGGCACCCTTGGATCACGTAGTGCGTCTTGAAGGGCATGTTGCGCAAATAAAACAGAAAGAGACGAGTGGCACCCTTGGAGCACGTAGTGCGTCCTAAAGGGCACGTTGTGATTTTAACTATGGTAAGTTAATAAACCTAGTTCCTAGAAAACTATGTCTCCTTAGGACCTGGTCAGCTTTAAAATGAATGATGTGATAAGTAAAGTTTAATAACAATTTTTTCCCTTAAGAACTATCATCAAGCCTAGTGAATTTAAAACCTAGGTCTAAGTAGAACCTCTGAACAAAAGATTAATTAGACATATAACAAGAAATGGGTAAAGAAATTCAAACTTTAATTATTAAAGTAAAAATTATAATGAAGGATTAAATTTATTAAAAGGGTAAATGGTTGTTTTTCTACACTTGCTAAATCTAATTTTTTTTTAGTTAAAAAGAAAAGGGGGGGAAACTTAAAGAAAAAGGGGGAAACTTAAAGAAAAAAGGAAACTTAAAGAAAAGGGGAAACTTAAGGAAAAAGGGGAATGTCTAACTTAGTAAGGAATCTAGCCTTTGGAACTTTCTATTTATGAACTCAACTAGGATTTAAGTAAAGCATAAGTCATTTAAGAATTGTAAGGGAATAATGGGACACCGAGGAGCATTTTTAGGAACGCTTTTAGATGGATGAGGGAAATAGAAAAATTTAATTAATTAATAAAATTGACTTTCTGGTGCAACTAGGGGATCGGGCGACATGTGTACGGGGGAGGTTTTTCTTAATTAAATTTAATAAAAAGAATCTAATGAGGGTTTGAGAAACTAATGACTAAGAAAACTCTATAAAAAGGATGGCGGAGAAGGAGTAGGGGGATCACATCTGGCTTGTGTAATGTTACATTGCCGAAATTTTATCTTGACTGAGTTTCTTTTGTGGGAGTTGGGATACCCAGCTCGGGTAACGAGTGGTAGCTTGACCTTGCGAGGTGAGCTGGGTGCTATCATTCTATGGTATTGTGTGTGTGGCCCCTTTGCGGCTCAGGGGGCTCAAGGGGAAGAAGAGTATCCCTAGTGTTGGCTAGGAGGTACCGGTGAGGGCTCATCGGTCGACAAGCGGGATTTGGACATAGCGAATGCATGGGACAATGTCTACGGGATCATCGCCTTCGAATTTGGTACGTGTATTTAAATTTTGTTATATTTCATTCAAATTATCCCGTGTATGAGATTATAAGGATGATGAAGCAATCGATGCATTTCGGCTGATGCTATTTTATCTATCCATAGTCATGTTTTAAATCTAATCTTTTATTCAGTTTGTGTTTCTATGGTTCAGTTAACTATAGTAAAAAAGTGATATTATTATTCAGTTGTTATTTTTGTTCAATTAAGTATAGTTGAGAGTTGATTATATCATTTTGTTGTGATTGATTAGTATCAGAATTCTGAGACACTCTTGAGATAAATATACATTGATTCCTACACAGATTTGAGGAGTGGATCCTTACCTTTTAGTAAGTTTTTGATAATGAATGTTGTATGGGAAATCAGGTATTGAAAACTGATCATCCCTCCATAACAGTTTTAATCTATAAATTCCAAGTACAAAGAATAAAATCACTATTTAATAACTCCATTGCCAGGGCATTGCATTGCAAGAGAAAACCAAACGACTACTCAACGTCAATGCATACTCTGCAACTCCTCTAAGAATAATTTCCTTAACTCTTAATGAAATCCCAAATTATAACTGGATTTACACAAGTTCAAAATCTCATTTCAGATCCTTATTTTTATACGCAAAGACAGGAAACGTGCTTGAAAGGATTTTGCATATTCATAAAAATTTGAGAGTCCATTTCATGCACCAAGAGAAGGAATCCATGGAAACACTTCCTCATAATGCTAAAAATGAATCAATGTTCAACTTTACACTCTGAATCTAATCATAATTGTTGGTCCATATACTACATAATGCGTCTCCTTCCTTCCGGCTTGCAGAATCCGAAAAACCAATACTAACTTGTGCTAGTAACTATTGCTGTTGCTGCTATTATTCATTGTTGTCCTCCTCCTCTTCGTTTTCAGTCATAAAAAATCCCCGATGTTCTCTTAACGAATCGACCCTGCAACCAACCACACAGACACCCACCTCTTCCTTTCAATATTATTCATTAACATTAACATTAACATTATTAGTTCATATTCTTTAATATTAATAGTAGTATTGGCTGGACGGAGACAGATACGCCAGAGCAAGAAATTCGTAGGTTAAACTTTTGTGGCCCCTTCCCGGCGATTGCGTGAAGGGGGATGTGACTGTGTGTTTGTTTTATTTGATTGTGCTTGTATTGAATTTGCGTGATTGTGTGAATGTTTTTGAATGAAAGAATGGTGGATTGAACCCTTGCCCGCGTCTTCATAATACCCTTCTAGTGTAGCGTTTAAAATCAGACTGTGTAGAGCCGCAATTGCGTTTTTGCCTCAGTCATTGCATTCCACACCCTTCCGCCTAAATTAGATAAGAAACACATTATTACCCTGGCTATTAAAATGCTGTGTCCTGGCAGGAACGAACTAAATTTCAATAATTGCAACCGTTTTTTGCTGCGAGGACCTGGGTGATTGAATGCGTGTAATTTGATTGGGCCAGTGGTAGTTCCCTTGGTTTTATTTAACTTTGCTATTTTGAGTTTTTCTTGTTCTTTTATTTACCCGCGAATTTCTGAGTTTTCTTGGATAGTGGGGTCAAGTGCGCCCAACCTTTAATACCATGTGAGTGAATACAAAGCGATTTAATAAAAGAAAAATGCAGATATATTATTTAATTTCTATTTAATCCTTCCTACTAAATTATACAACAACACTGAGAAATCGTCCCTCGATAATACCAATAGACATAAAATCAGCTTCGTCTGAGCTTTAAACGTGAACCTGTGATGCATACATTTACAAACGTATTTGAATTCCAGGTTGCGGATCGAACCCTTCACATCGGTGTTTTCTGCGTAGCGGTTGGAACAATTATCATCCACAAGAAATTTATCAAAGAATTTTGGCTACACCTTTTAAACAATGAAAATGATTAATGGAATGTTCTTTTTTTAATTTCAATTGATTAATAATAATACCATGCAATGATTACTAATTATCCTTGAGGGTTTTTAGGCCATTACTTTTGAATACAAAGTGATTTAATAAAAAGGCAGAGATATTATTTAATTATTAATGCCTGCACGACGAATTAAATATCCTACGCAAACATTTTTATTGCCTTATGATTTTAAATAATAAACAACCGATATTTACTTACCATCCGTAATTATTACACCTGCAATTTCAGATTATTTTGGTTTATGGCAGCTGGAATAAGGTCGGGGGTCTAATATGGAGGTTAACATATTGATTTTTTTTTTATGAATTGAAGCATCAAAAACCGTGTCAATAACCTTCAATGTCCCTTTAATAATTATGCAAAGGTTATATAAGTCATTATTGTTTTTAATTGCCTACAAAATTGTTTCTAAGAAGAAATTTTTCCAATATAATCCCTTCAAGGAAATTAAATGTCATATAAGAATGTTAGGAATTCTACAAAGGTCTATTTCAATTATTATTGTTTTATTTTCCTAGAAAATTGTTTCTAAGTGATTCATAAAGTAGTGATTCCATATATAGTTTATGGAGTTTTTCAAGATTTTATAAGATATTAACGACACTACATTATCTTAGATGTTATTCAATTCCATAATACATTGCTATCAATGAACATGTTATTTGGTATAACCAGACCACCAATAGTTTAAGGTGGTACCTTGACGCATTGGTTGTGTTGTTAAAGGTTTAGATGTTGATTGCGCTTGGGATTCTTGTGTGCTTGTCGCACCGTGGCAACCTGAATCCTTAAGTTGGGATCATTGCCTGCATTGATCGATAGTGCATATGAAACATGGATTAGGGTCATGCCCCTTCTGATGTGGATGTTGTTATTTTTGCAATTGAGGTTGTACTTGTCTTGTAATGTTTAATAGCGGCCTCTCGTTCGCTAGGAGGGTTCTAGCTACTTATCATGGAAATTGTTGTGTTGGATTGATTGGTGTTGTCTTTCATTAGTAGGTGTGGTCTTGCTTGTGTTGGGAGAGATGTAGACACCTCCTTGTTCCTCAGAACAGTCGCCAACCTTAAGACCTTAAATGGTCAAAATCGATGGGAACTTGGGCTTGAGCATTGCTTATGTGTCCTGGAGGTCCTAACCTTGCAGGGTAGGACAGGTGGGTCATCGTTTTATTTCTTCGTCTGATTGATGGTAGTATGTTTCATCCAGCTGCATGATGTGCTAGTATTCTAGGTCGTGATGTTGTCTATTTTCTGAATTGCGTGTGTTATGTTCGTCGTCAAGTTGCGTTAATTAACCGTTTGTCATTGTTACCTTCCTTCTTTAAAAAAAAAAAAAATCACTTGTTATGCGTCGCATGTTGTTGTAACAATGAGGTCGTTACAAATAGACAACACTCATGAGGGTGGTGGATTTTTATTCCTCTGTGATCATTTAAACCATACTCTAAAAAATTGTCTGTTTTCCCATGCGAATGACACAAAATATACAAAATCATTATTTATATCATGCTCAACACTAATGTTTTATTATTTTGGAGTCGAGTAGTGTTTTAACAAACGTGTTCCATACTTATTTTTTACAATGGCCATTTAAGATATGAATTCGAATTGATTGAACATTTTTGTATTCACATCCAGTTTTTTTTATAGATGGTGTATATATTGACGAATTATATTCAATAATATAACAATAAAAAATATTATCATACATAAGACAAGTAGGAGTTAATAATTCTAACACTTCTCCTTAATGCCTAGTTGTCTTAATATTTGTTAGGCCAGGTCTTCATCATCATCATCATCATAGTGTGACACATATGCTTCAATGTCCTTGTGAAGTGTAGGCCAATAGTATCTTGTCTAAGTCCTTTGCAACAAATGTTCCACCATGACTTGAAGAATCCCCTCATAAAAAAAGTCTATATCTGGTCCATGTTGGTACTTACATCTCGTATCTCATCATGTAGACATCACCAATATGTCAAAGTCCATATAAAGAAACAACCATCCATTGAAATGCACGGGTACCTAACCGATGCAACCACTGGTCTAATATGATGTTATTTGTGTTCATGGTTCATTCAACCTCTTGATGAACTCACCATGAATATAAAACTTCTAGTTTCTAGGCACTTCTCAGAGCCTACAACCAACATGGTCCAGAATCCACTCATAGAGCATCTAACCAACACATGTCTCACTCATCCAAGTGGTTATCAAATCTAAAACATTTTCTACAACCAACATGGTCCACTCATAGAGAATCCAACCAACACATGACCCTACTCCTCCAAGTGTTAAAAACTTAATAATATAGGCTACTTCATTATACCAACAAGTTATCCAAATCACTAGGGACACATGGAAAATGGGTATGCATGCCTATCCATGTCTTAAAAAAATATGCCCTTTACATGTTACATAGATGCATGTACATATAATTAACATACTCTATCCCATGGAGAAACTAGGTACAAGATTTGAAAACAATGTCTAGGTACCACTGCAATGATTCTCTTAAGTACCAACTCTAGGCAAGATACAAACTCAAAATTTTCACACAACAATACATCGAATCAAAACATGACTCATAGACATGCTACAAGGTGTGATTTACATTACCATGTCATCAAGTATGCTTTTATTCAACACAAATCACAAAATTTTACTTTATTTGTCCACCATCATTTGATCTCCATTGCTATCTCGACGAGACTTTCTTCACTATGGGATTGATCCTTGAACTTTCTTGCTCCTTCATTTTGTACTAGGAAAAAACTGATCACTGATGTCCATATAAAAATGAATCCATCTACCGAGATACATGGGTACCATTTGTTGTACTCACTAATTCTCTATGAATCATTTTAACCTACATGGTTTATCAACACGTTAGACTCCCTCTTAATCATAGTTTTTGTTAGGATCCAATCCTAACCCCTCTCCATTGGTCATTAGTTAGTAGGATATGTTTTATATGTAATAAAGGATGACATTAGTTAATACAGCCTAATAAATAAAGGAGAATAAGTCAATGTAAGAAGACCTAATAGAAGCTTCCGCTTCTAGAAAGATCTTCCTCTAGAAGTTTCCTTATAAGGTAGAATTAGTATAAATAAGAGTAGGAGGCATTGGATATTTTTGTCTTGGAGTTTATTGTAATAGAGCTCTTCTTTGGTAGAGGTTTCCCCCTCGAAGAGGCAAGTGAACATTGCTATCTCTAATAAAGGTGATCTTTCTAGTGTTATTATGGTATTGTTCTAACATACCCCCCTGTAAAACCCACAATGAAGCCTGGACCACCATGGAAGGGACTTTTTTGAAATAGGATGAGATGAGGGGACACATTCTTGAGGTGGAATTGCTCACATTAGATCCAAAAACCTTCGACAATCTCAAAGATTTCTTTACCAAATATAAGGATTTATTGGTGCAACTCAAGGCTTGCGGGGTTGATAAATCTAAGGAGGAGAAATAAATGTTTCTCACCATTCTATCCGAACTTGGTTCAGAATACTTGGTGTTCATATCCACATTTCATTCAGTTAGGTTTTCCTCAGGATCTACTTGAACGATGCCCTCTCTTGAGGCCTTTATCGAGTCTCTGACACAAGAGCAGAAAAAGCTCATCAATATGGGAAAAATCAAAGGCCCAAAGGCGCATGCACTTACTGTGCAAGATGGAAGTGATCATCAATATTATAAATATAAATACAAAGAAAAAAGGAAAGCACATGCAAATCCAAAGAAGGAAGGGTACTCAAAACCCTTCAACGATGCCTCCATATACAAAGGTGGAAAGGGAAGAAAAGGGGAGAAATGCACTTACTTCCATAAAGGATTCCACCCAGAATCCACATGTATGTAGAAATAGATAGATCTAATGACCCAAATACTTCAGAAAAACAACCTTGCAGATCGCATCCTCGAGGGTGCCAAGAAGAAGAAGCTAGAAGATCAAAATCCCAAGAAATGCAATTCTAGCCATGCTTTGATTGCCATCAACTCCTCTCTCGATGCTTGGATTGTAGATTCAAGTGCATCACACCACATGGCTACCACAAAAGAAGTCTATTCTTCATTGGATTCATGAAAAGGTCCTCCTATTCTAATGGTGGACAACTCTCCAGTTGAGGTCATCGACAAAGGAAGAATTGAACTCACAAATGGAAGCTTTGAGAATGTGCTACACGTTCCCAAAATTTCCATCAATCTTCTCTCTGTGTATCAGATGAAAAACTCCAGCACTGGAAAAAGAGTCATATTCACACCTGATGCAGTGGATATCTATGACATGCAAACCAATTCCAGGGTTGGTACCAGTGAGGTAAATCATCAATCTAGACTCTACACATTTTCTAAATTTATTGAACCAGATTCTGCATTACTGCTTACCCATGCTGATGAAAGAAGTAGGATATGGCAAAAAAGGTTTGGGAATTTAAATTTCAGATATATAAAACAACTTAGCAATAAGGGAATGGTTGATGGTTTATCCGACATCCACTTCTTCAAAGGAATTTGTGAGGGATGTGTTCTTGGAAAACACCCTCAAGAGAAATTCAACAAAGGAAAGACTCAGAAGGCCTCCTTCCTTTAGATCTGATCCATAGTGACCTCATGGGCCCTTTTCTGCATCCATCAATCAATAAATCAAGGTACGTGCTCATTTTTGTTGATGATTTCTCATGCTTCATGATGCAGGAGCATCGCTCCATACATCCAGCCAGCCAGCCACGTCAGCGTGCATGCATTCATATGCAAAAAGGGAGGCACAACCTCATTGAAATATGTTATGAATGTAATTTAATGTGCTTAGGCTGTTGAGCTAGGAAAGTTGTGCCTTTGAGCAGAAATTAGGTAGGACCAGCCTTTATGGTAGATCGGCTTAAGCTGGACTAGACAACCATTTATTGTAATTTAATAGAGTAGGTAAATCCCGGAGGGAGGCACTAAGAGCCCCTCAGGTAAAAGAGATATTGAGATCTCATTTTGAGAAAAAAGGGGTGCATGTAGAGAAGAAAAAAAAATAAGAGCGAGAGAGAGCTCGAAGAACACCTTGTAAAATATACAGGCATTTGCCATTATTAATACAGAGTAGTTTTTCCTGCAATTTCTGTCTTATATGCATGTCTGTATGTGTTCTTTGAATATGCTGTGAATGTATGTTTATTTGGGTGCATTCTGCAGGAGTTGTTTTTGATTTCAGGAGAAGGTCTTTGAGGTTTCATGCCATGAGGGCGTGACAGAGTGTTGCAGACTCTGAATACCAGTGCACAGGGATGCACTTCTGAACTTGTGAGGAGTCAGACAAAGACATGCTGAGGCACAGAACTGAGATCAACAACTCATGGAGAAGGGAGACCTTTGAGGTTATTGAACACCTCAAGAGGAAAGGCTGTGTGAGAGAACACAATTGAAGAGATAGAATCATTGAGGATTCTGGGAAGCTCTGCCAAGTGGGCATTGAAGCATACACACGGGTTGCGTTGGAGAAGAACCCCATCATGAATTCAGAAATAGAGAGCAAGCAGAGAAATTGGTTTAAAACTGAAGTCTGAGAGAGAAGAGAATGAGTTTCAATTGTTTCTCTGTCTGAGCCAGGAGATTCCTGCATAGAGTGCAGTTGAATTCATCCGCATAGAGTGCGTTGATGAGGCTCGACAGTTAAACCTTTATTCCCGTTCACCCAGAAGTTGGTGTAAGTTGGTAGGGTCGTGCAGGAGAAGTGCAGGCTGAATCTGAAGTCTCAGTGACTAGTCTGAGCAAAGGGAGGCATAGATAGCTGTTGCCAGAAGTGCACAGAGCCTGGAAGACTCAACACTTTGAGAGTTGTTGACAGTCGAACACAGGGAGCGTGTGCAAGGTCTCTGAAGTAGTCAGAGTTGACAAGATCAGGAGGAATAGTTCCTTCGTGACACAGCGGAGGAGGGCCCCAGAAGAGGCTCAAGGAAGGGTTCAAATAGGATGGAGTTTAGAGTGGAAGAATTACTCAAGGAGGAGGAATCGACGGCCAGGATTCGCAGGAGAGATTCGCGAAGTCCCGCTGACCGTCAGATCTTGGAGGAGTTGCGAGGGATTTAGCCCCTAGGAGCAGGAGGAGCTAGGAGCCATCGGGATTCGGCTTATCAGGTTTCACGGAGACAAGAGTTTTACATCTGTAGAAATCACGATTAGCAATTTCCCGATTTAATCGGAGCCGTCGATCACTACGGGGACACGTGGCACAGGATCCTGGAAGTCGGGGTTCGGCATTCGGGATTTTCCAGTGCAAAGGAATTTCAACCGGTGAAATCACGATCCCGCGATTCCCAATAGAGTGAAGAGAGAAGGTGACGTGGCAGGAAGAAATTGCACGTGCCCTCGGAGTTCGGGGTTCGGAGATTTGTGGTGCAAGCGAACTGCGACATTTCATGCGCTGATTTCTCGATAGGGAAATCCCCGACAGGAACGGAAGCGTTGACTCTTTGACCCATCAGGTTTCGGGGTTTTGGGTAGCACAAGAACCTCGCACACAAGTTTCGCGATAATGCGAAACCTGATTCCCCGACAAAACCAAGGGGAGATCGCGGAAGGAGATTTCTGTGGGTAGTGAGAACTTCTGTAAGGAGTTGGAAGAGTGTTTTGACTCTTCGGGCCTGAGTGAAGAAGATCCTGGTGGAAGCGGTTAGCCTACGAGGGGTGACTGCATCAGTGTGGTATCAGAGCGGGATTTCATCTGTATATTGCAGGTGAAGGAAGACAGAGTTGCTGAGGACTCTGAAAGGAGTTGCTTGCAGGTAGGCAGCAATCCATAGACATTCAACAGGACTATGAGAAGATGAAGCTGAGCACTCAGGATTGCGGGAGTGACAGCAGCAGGTTCGCCGGGGAGGCAGACAGAGATGACACCATGGTTACTGAAGACCATAGGCATGCTGGGAAAAAGAAGAGCAAGGCGGAAAAGCTTGCCGAATGGGATGAAGAAGAGACTAGAAAGCTCTATGAATTAAAAGTAGACATAGAGAAGATGGAACTGCGGATGCGGCAGGATAGAAGGATGAGACGAATGCGAAATTTGCCCATGAAAAAGGCAAAAGAAAAATGGCCAGTCAGGGAGCTGATGGCTAGAAGGCAACGCAGGCTGTTAAAGAGATGGTTGAGGTATGCTGAAGACCTCAAGGCCACAGAGGAAGGGATGATTGATCACTGTTGGCCAGAGACTGGAAAAGGTCTTGATGATGATGATGATGATGATGATGATTGGGATGAGGATGAAGAAATTGATTTAGGATCAACTGAGGATCTCAAGCACTGCTAGGTGGGCAGAGAAGAAGAAATTCCAGATTGCCAAGAGGGAAACAGATTTAGGTCAGTTGAGGATCTCACGGACTGTCATGAGGACAACCAGGAAATTTCAATTTGCCAATTGGGCAATGATCAGAGATCGCTGCAAGATCTCATAGACTGCCAGGAGGGTAGTGGAAGGTTTCCAGATTGCCAGATGGGAAAGGGAACAGAGATGGGGTCAGCTGAGGATCTCAAAGAATGCCAAGAGGGCAGTGAAAGCATCAAAGACTGCCAGGAGGGTAGCAGAAGCCTATTGAACTGCCAGGTGGGCAGAGATGAAAATTTGGGACTATCTGAAGGTATCATAAAGAGTTCAATTTAGCAAGGAGTGCTGATGAAGATGGGATCGGTTGATCTCATCGTCTGCCAGGAAAGCAACGGAAGAATCTTATATTGCCAGGAGAGCAGAGACGAGCAGATGAGACCATCTGAGGGTCTCATGAACTCCGAAGCGAGTTGGATTCAGCCAGGGGAGCTGATGGAGCAGATGAGCTTGGGATTCGATTGTGATCAGCGTGTACAACTGACAGCATAAGAAGATTAGAGGAACCGAATGATGATTGGAGGAATTTCAATATTCCTTCCATCTGCCCAGGAGGAGGCAAAAAATTGTGTTGCAAATGGTGCAGTAGCAGAACAGTCACAGCTGGAGATGACTGTCAAAAGGAAATTGGAGCAGACTTTGAAATCTGCCCAAGCAGAAATGAAAGCAGAGACTGAGCCTTCCGAGGAATGGCTCAAAGCCTTCAGCGTTGAAGCTAAAGAGACTGCAACATGGAAGTTTACAGCAGGAGTAGAATAAAAAAATGAGCGTTCCAAGGATTGGCTCGATATTTTCAGCCGAAAAACTGAAAACACTGCAGCACGAGAGCTTGCAGCAGCAGATGAAGAACACACAGACAACATATGTTTTTCTGATCTGTGGGATCAATTTGAAGCCCTGGAAGAAAGGGTGAGAATGCAGGGCATGCACATCCAACAGGAAAAGTTGGAGACTGATCAAGAAGAAGGCATGGGAGATCATGATGATCTTCCCAATGATAAAATTTTTTTGCAGCTGAGGAGACTGCATGAGCAGGACCAGCCATTGGAGCAGCTGGATGAGGTGATCATGGAGATCATGGAGCTGATGGTGACGTCAGCAGATACTGCCAGCAGAGAGCAGCTGAGCAGAAGGAAAGAAGCAGCAGCGCAGCGGAAGCAGCAACAGCAGCAGAACAGAGCGAATGAACAGCTCCAAAGATTTGTTTGGGATCCTGGAGGATTTCCAACAACTCAGAGGAGAAGCTCATGAGCAGGAGCTCATGAATTTCGCAGCTGTGGAGTATGATACAAGAGCATCGCTCCATACAGCCAGCCAGCCAGCCACGTCAGCGTGCATGCATTCATATGCAAAAAGGGAGGTGCAGCCTCATTGAAATATGTTATGAATGTAATTTAATGTGCTTAGGCTGTTGAGCCAAGAAAGTCGTGCCTTTGAGCAGACATTAGGTAGGAACATCCTTTATGGTAGATCGGATTAAGCTGGACTAGACAACCATTTATTGTAATTTAATAGAGTAGGTAAATCCTAGAGGGAGGCGCTAAGAGCCCCTCAGGTAAAAGAGATATTGAGATCTCATTTTGAGAAAAAAGGGGTGCATGTAGAGCAGAAAAAAAAAAAAGAGCGAGAGAGAGCTCGAAGAACACCTTGTAAAATATAAAGGCATTTGCCATTATTATTATAGAGCAGTTTTTCTTGCAATTTCTGTCTTATATGCATGTCTGTATGTGTTCTTTGAATATGCTGTGAATGTATGTAGATTTGGGTGCATTCTGTAGGAGTTGTTTTTGATTTCAGGAGAAGGTCTTTGAGGTTTCATGCCATGAGGGCGTGACAGAGTGTTGCAGACTCTGAATACCAGTGCACAGGGATGCACTTATGAACTTGTGAGGAGTCAGACAGAGATGTGCTGAGGCATAGAACTGAGATCAACAACTCATGGAGAAGGGAGACCTTTGAGGTTATTGAACACCTCAAGAGGAAAGGCTATGTGAGAGAACACAGTTGAAGAGATAGAATCATTGAGGATTCTGGGAAGCTCTACCAAGTGGGCATTGAAGCATATGCATGGGTTGCGTTGGAGAAGAACCCCATCGTGAATTCATAAATAGAGAGCATTCAGAAGAGAGAGCAAGCAGAGAAATTGGTTTAAAACTGAAGTCTGAGAGAGAAGAGAATGAGTTTCAATTGTTTCTCTGTCTGAGCCAGGAGATTCCTGCATAGAGTGCAGTTGAATTCATTCGCATAGAGTGTGTTGATGAGGCTCGACAGTTAAACCTTTATTCCCGTTCACCCAGAAGTTGGTGTAAGTTGGTAGGGTCATGCAGGAGAAGTGCAGGCTGAATCTGAAGTCTCAGTGACTAGTCTGAGCAAAGGGAGGCATAGACAGCTGTTGCCAGAAGTGCACAGAGCCTGGAAGACTCAACACTTTGAGAGTTGTTGACAGTCAAATGTAGGGAGCGTGCGCAAGGTCTCTGAAGTAGTCAGAGTTGACAAGCTCAGGAGGAATAGTTCCTTCGTGACACAGTGGAGGAGGGCCCCGGAAGCGGCTCAAGGAAGGGTTCAACCAGGATGGAGTTTAGAGTGGAAGAATTAATCAAGGAGGAGGAATCGACGACCAGTTTTCGCAGGAGAGATTCGCGAAGTCTCGTCGACCGTCAGATCTTGGAGGAGTTGCGAGGGATTTAGCCCCTAGGAGCAGGAGGAGCCAGGAGCCATCGGGATTCGACTTATCGGGTTTCATGGAGACAAGAGTTTTACGTCTGTAGAAATCGCGATTAGCGATTTCCCGATTTAATCAGAGCCGTCGATCACTACGGGGACACGTGGCACAGGATCCTGGAAGTCGGGGTTCGGCATTTGGGATTTTCCAGTGCAAAGGAATTTCAACCGGTGAAATCGTGATCCCGCGATTCCCAATAGAGTGGAGAGAGAAGGTGACGTGGCAGGAAGAAATAACACGTGCCCTCGGAGTTCGGGGTTCAGAGATTTGTGGTGCAAGAGAACCGCGACATTTCATGCGCCGATTTCCCGATAGGGAAATCCCTGACAGGAATGGAAGCGTTGACTCTTTGACCCATCAGGTTTCGGGGTTTTGGGTAGCACAAGAACCTCGCACACAAGTTTCGTGATAACGCGAAACCCGATTCCCCGACAAAACCAAGGGGAGATCGCGGAAGGAGATTTCTGTGGGTAGTGAGAACTCCTGTAAGGAGTTGGAAGAGTGTTTTGACTCTTCAGGCCTGAGTGAAGAGGATCCTGGTGGAAGTGGTTAGCCTACGAGGGGCGACTGCATCACTTCACATGGATTTACTTTCTCAGGAAGAAATCAAAGGTCTTTCAACACCTCAAAGATTTCAAAGCCCTTGTTGAGACACAATCAGGAAAGGAAATCAAAGTCCTATGAACAAATAACAAGAGAGAGTATGTCAACCATGAGATACATAATCTTTGTCATGGGGTAGGGATTCAGTTGCAACACATGGTTCCCTATACTCCACAACAAAACGGAGTTGCTGAGCGGAAAAATATGTCTCTAAAAGAGATGGCATCTTGCATGCTACATGAAAAGTCACTTCCACAAATATTATGAGCTGAAGCACTTAATTGTGCAACCTACATCTAAAACATATCTCCCCATAGATCTGTCAAGGATAAGACCCCCTATGAGGCTTGGAGCGGCCTCAAACGGAAAGTGACCCACTTTCATGTTTTCGGTTCACGTGCATGGGCCATGATTCCCTCTGAGAAGAGGAAGGCACTTGATCCATAGAGCACAGAGTGTATCTTTGTTGGATACCCCGACGGTGTGAATGGATATAGACTCATTGATATTTCCTTGACTAACTCATCATTGAGCATAGTTTCCAATTTGAGGAAAGTGTCTTTCATGTACCTCAACAACCACATGCATACATTTTTATTCTTCCACCTGTCAAAGATGATGATCATGCACATGCCGACTCTTCTTCAGATGAGATTTTTGATTCATAGGATTCAAATGATCTAGATACAGAGTCAATGTAGTTATATGCAGAGTTAGTGCATCTAGATGCATATGTAGAGCCAAAGCAGAGGCCCAAATGGGCCCATACTACTCTTTAGGATGTAGGGGATCTTGTTGGGGATCCAACTGATACTAGGAGGAATCGATCTGATTTCGAGGAGCCTCCTCTTGCACTCACTGCCACTAAACCATTTCCACCTAGACATATTTTCTTGGTTCAGTCTTTATATCCAAAGTGTTATGGAGAGGCTGCTGGAAATCCCTTTTGGGAATCCGCCATGCAGGAGGAGTACAAATCCCTCCTAGAAAACTAGACTTGGGATCTGGTTCTCCTTCCTTCTAGAAGGAAACTTGTCACACCAGATGATGATCGACTGATGAAACTGAATTTCCAACCAGAGCACTTTGAAGTTATGCAGAGATCCAGTTTAGAGGCAAAAGACGAAGCACATCGAGATCCACATGCACTACATCCGGGACTTGGTACATGAGGGGATCATCGACTTGCAGTTTTGTCCTTTAGCAGAACAAACTATAGACATCTTCACCAAGACCTTCACTGAGAAGAAGTTCCATTCTCTGTGTAATCATCTTGGAGTGAAGGACACAGTTGCCCAACAATTGTTAGTTCTTCTTTTTACATACATTGTACCTTGAGGGGGGGTTTTTCCCATGAGGTTTTACCTCTTTCCTCGTTTATTTCAATGTATCTTTTGTATTTGGGTACCTAACATGGCCTCGTTGCTGGGATCCATTCTTTATTTTGACCATAGTGATGTTCACGGGGGGTGTTGGAGATACTTCACACACACCTATGATTTCTTTTTCCTAAGTTTTTCTTTATGTTTATTAGTCATTATTCAGTCTCCTATATTTTAGGGAGAATATTCCTCTAGGATAATATTCTCTTCAGTTCACACTTCAATTTAATCAGTTGAGTGGAGTCTAGATGCCACATTAGGATTATCACCATGTAGCATTGGGATCATCACCAACTAATGTGCATTGTCCTTGGGATCATCACCATAATAGAACATTACTCATGATTCCCTGATCTCCTCCTCACTTCACTCTGTAGTTAACTGAAGACTAATAGACTAGTTAACTCAGACTAGGTGGAAGTTCACTCTCGTAATTGTCTGGTATACTAGACTAGCTGGAAGTTTACTCCTGTAACTACTGGTGTGTGTCAAGATCACTCTATACCAACACTATGACACATTGGCTTCTCCTCCAGTGTGCATTGATTGAGTTATACATAGTATATCATGTGTAAATTATCATTCATTCATTTGGTTAATGAGAATTATTCCATTCTTTCTCTCCTGCTTCTCTTTTCTCATATTTTCTTTGCAAATTGTGTATGTCATTTGCTAGCTAAATCTATTATGTGCTGCTTCAACACATTTACACCAACCACCTGATATCATACCCAAGAATATTGGGACACTAGCTTTTCCAGCTTAGAATCGCGAATGGACTCCATCCCCGCTACTATACAAACAAATCTCAACGACTCCCTCCCTGCAACAATCCAAGCAACCATTCGTGACGCCATGAAACCATTCAAAAAAGGTAAGCAGGTAGAACCCAATGTAGAGGTCCCTCAACATTCCCATTATGAGCATACTCATTCCTCCCACTCCCCTCGGGGTTCTCCACACTCTTGGAATAAGGTGCCCAAAATTGACATGCATAAATTTGATGGATCCAACCCAGTAGGGTGGGTATCTCAAATGGAACAATGCTTCACCCTCCATAATATTTGGGATGATGAGACCAAACTCCATGTAGGGGTTTTGTACCTGGATAAAGAATGATGGCAGTGGTGGTAGTGGCATAAGAAATGTTATCTATGAACACCCACTTGGAACATGTTCACTAAAGAAGTTTGTGCCCATTTTGATAGGGAATCACATTTTTTGGGTCGACTCACCAAGCTGCACCAAACTGGACCATTCCCAGATTTCATCACGACGTTTGAACAATTGGCTATCTAGACTGAGGGATTATCTTATGCATTTTACCTTGAATGTTTTATCAGTGGCTTAAGGAAGCCATTTGGGCTCATGTGAGCATGCATCATCCTACTACCTAGTTGCAGGCATGCCAATTAGCCAAGGAAGAAAAAACCATCCTTTAGGCCCCACCCATGAAGGCTACAGTTCCCAACCATCCTCACCTTGGGGCTCACCTAGCTCCGACGCAAACATTGAAGGTCCAAAAGTTATTTCTAGCTGAATAGGCGAGACATCACAAGAAAGGACTTTGCTATTATTGTGATGAAAGATATTCACCATGACATACATATCAAGAACAAAAGTTATTCCAGATTGATGCATCCACTTTCTCTCCTTCTGAATATATCCCATCAGATGAGGCTCCTAACCTAGATGAGGCTCCACCAAGTGATCACGCCGAAGATCCAGTTGTAATCCATGTGGAACCAGAGGAACCCATCATATCACTTCATGCACTCTCAGGTATTTCGGCCCCACAGACATTGAAGCTCAAGGGTTACAACAAACATTGACCGATGGTGGTGTTGATTGATAGTGGTAGCACCCATAATTTTATTCATAGTAGGCTTGCTGATGAGATCCATTGTTTTGTCCGCCCTGTTTCTAATTTTCAAATCCTCATCACTAAATGTGGTACTATGAAGTGTGGGGGGATTTTTGAGAATGTCAAATTCCAAATGGGTGATTATACTCTGAAAACCAACATGTTGTCTATTTCCATGGGTGGTTGTGATATTGTATTAGGAGTGGAATGGATTCACACTCTGGGGCCAATCACTATGTATTATCGAAAATTATATATGAGCTTCATCGAAGATGCTCACTCTTATACCCTTTGAGGTCTCCAAGCAATCTCTCTTGAAATAATCATCTCTCACAGGATGGAAAAACTATTGAAGAAAGGCCACCATGGTGTGATTTCTCAATTTAATTCCATCCAGGTCACTGAACAAGCCTCTCCGGTAGTTCCTTCCAGCTTTCAACTCATCTTGGATAAGTATCCCAAGGTCTTTGAGATTCCAAAATCCTTACCTCCCTCCAATGGCGAGCATGGTCATAGAATCCTTCTCCTTCTGGGAAGTCAACCCCCCAATGTACGTCCCTACAGATATCCATTTGCTCATAAAAATGAAATAGAAAATATGGTACAGGAATTATTGGAGGCAAGGGTAATTTGCTCCAGAACCATCCCATATTCTTCACCAGTGGTGATGGTCTTAAAGAAAGAAGGTACTTGGAACATATGACCTAATTTCTGTGCCCTGAATAAACTAACCATAAAATATACGTTTCTCATTCCCATCATTGATGATATGTTGGATGAACTCCAAGGTGCTTGTGTATTCACCAAATTAGACCTTCGCTCAGGCTATCAACAGATCAGGATGAAAGAGGTATATATTCCAAAGACTGCTTTCAGAACTCATGAAGGACATTATGAATTCTTGGTCATGCCTTTTGGCCTTTGCAATGTCCCATCCACCTTCCAAAGTATCATGAATAAATTATTGAAACCTTACCTTCAGAAGTTTGTCTTGGTTTTCTTTGATGACATCCTCATTTACAACCACACTTGGGATAGCCACCTTCTTCATGTGGACAAAGTCCTTCATTTACTGCAGTAAAACCAATTGTTTGTCAAAACGAACAAATGTTCATTTGGAGCCAATGAAGTGGAATAATTGTGACACATTGTCAGTTGAGAAGGGGTAAAAGTGGACCCCAAAAAGATACAAGATATGTAGGAATGGCCACGACCCAAGACCTTAAAGCGTCTAAGGGGTTTTCTTGGTCTCATAGGGTATTGCAAGAAATTTGTCCATGATTATGGAAAAATTGCTAATCCATTGAATGACCTTTTTAAGAAGAATACATTTGATTGGACACCTACTACTGAACACGCCTTCATAGAATTAAAGAGGGCCATGTGAACTACTCCTATCCTAGCAGTGCCTGACTTCAACAAAACCTTTGTGGTGGAATCAAATTCTTCTGGCATTGGTATAGGCGTAGTGATCACACAAGATGGTAGACCTTTGGCCTTTACTAGCCGAGCGTTGAGTGGCCGCAATTTGGAAAGATCTACACATGAAAAATAAATGATGTCCATTCTCCATGCGGTGCACACATGGAGGCCATATCTCTTGGGATGTCTCTTTCATATAAAAAAAAATCACCATATTCTGAAATATTTTTTGGAGAAATGACTATCCTCCCTAGAACAAAATAAGTGCCTAACCAAAATGTTGGGTTATGATTATGAAATTATATACAAAAAGGGAAAATATAATATAGTAGTTGATGCATTATCATGCCAACATGAGGAATATGGCTCCCTCTTTGCCTTATCCTTACCGATTCTTGATTGGATTGAAGAAGTACACCAAGAGTGGCTAACACACCTGATTCTCTCCAAGTTAATTCAACGCCTTTAGGAGGACCCTAAGACTCTCATCGACTACACTTGGCAGGACAATATTCTCAAACATAAGGATAGCCTAGTTCTCTCACCCTCTTCAGCACTCAAATCGAGGCTCTCAAATGAGTTGCACTCATCAGCTATTGTGGGTCACTCAAGCTTCCAAAAGACAAATGCTCGTGCCCTTCATTCTTTTTTCTAGGCAGGCATGAAGAAGGATATCCTTCATTTTGTCATAGAATGTAAGGTGTGCCAGTGTAATAAAGGTGAAACTATCAAGTCTCCAAACGCCCTAAAATCCCTACCCATTCTAGCTTCTATATGGACAAAAATATCCATGGATTTTATAGTGGGCCTTCCTAAAGATGGGAACAAGTCCGTCATCATGGTGGTGGTTGATCGCCTATCTAAGTATGCTCATTTTTTTCCTTACCCCACTTTTTCACACCAACACTAGTATCAAGTTTTCCTTGATCATATTTTCAAGTTACATGGCATGCACACCTCTATTGTATCTGATCGTAACCCCACTTTCACAAGCACATTTTGGAAAGAGTTGTTTAAATTGCAGGGAACACAACTGAACATGAGCACATCCTATCACCCCCAGTTTGATGACCAAACAAAAGTGGTCAAAAAATGTTTGGAAACCTACTTGTGGTGTTTTTATTTAGACAAAAAACACCAGTGGGTGCAATGACTCCCCTTGGAAGAATGGTGGTACAATACTTCCTATCATACGACCACTAAAATGACCCCATATGAAGCAATGTATGGCCAATGCCACCTACAGTCACTACCTATATTCTAGGTACATCAAAGGTCCAATCTATTGATACAATGTTGTAAGGTTGCACAACCACCCTCTCAGCTATGCAGGATAACCTCCATATGGCCCAAAATCACATGAATCAATATGCAGGCCAACATCGTTCATAAAGGGTTTTTCAGAAAGGCGATCATGTGTTTCTTTGGATCCAACCTTATAAGAAAACATCTCAAATCCCATGGACATCACAATATGACACCCAAGTTTTATGGGCCCTACTATATCATCAAGCGTATTGGGTCAGTGGCCTACAAATTGGCCCTTCCGGCTACTTCCAAAATCCATCTGGTATTCCATGTTTCCTGTCTGAAGAAAGTGGTGGGACATAATTTTAGGGTCCAAAACATCCTTTCGGAATTATATGAAGAAGGCTCCCTTTGGCTCCAACCAGACACAGTCCTCAATCACCATGAACGTCAACTACATGGTAGAACTATCAAAGAAGTGTTGATCTAGTGGAAGAATACATCAGCAGAGGATGCAACCCGGGAACCAACAACTATAATCTAGTAGTTTACGCACCTACACCCTTGAGGACAAGGTTACTTTTGAAGGGGGAGGAAATGTTAGGATCCGATCCTAACCCCTCTCCATGGGTCATTAGTTAGTAGGATATGTTTTCTATGTAATAAATTATGACATTAGTTAATAATTCCTAATAAATAAAGGAGAATAAGTCAATGTAAGAATACCTAATAGAAGCTTCTGCTTAGAGAAAGATCTTCCTCTAGAAGTTTCTTTAGAAGGTAGAATTAGTATAAATAAGAGTAGGAGGAATTGGATATTTTTTTCTTGGAGTTTATTGTAATATAGATCTGCTCTGCTAGAGGTTTCCCCCTCGAAGAGGCAAGTGAACATTGCTATCTCTAATAAAGGTGTTATTTCTGGTATTGTTTTAGCTATAATTTGGTTGTTCCATTACTGCTTGCTAAATATTTTTGTTTCTCATATTATTATTCATATGGTATATTGCATCTTGGTCCCAACCATCTCACATTTTGAGATTACTTCACACATTCCCCTTTAATAAAAGATTTGACTTCTCCGATTCAACATCAAGCTAGCATATGAACACACTTTCCACCTTCATACATATCCAAGTGGTTTATTCCACAACTCGATGCCACATCATATATATGCATAAGAGAGATACACTCTACATGAATATATGTTCTACCACATTAATGCATGTAGGCCCAAATAGCAGGGCTTACAAAACACATGGGGAAATCAACTTGCCTATGTATAAGCTTTACAATGTGGACCAAAAACTTTAGAGTGTTGAGTACAATTGATTATGCACCCCTACTTTTCAAAAAACACATATACATCATTAACAAATTTCAATTCAAGTGAAAAAAGAATTCAAAATGATTTACAACATCCATTAAATTCCTTGCCATTAAATTCCTTCATACAGAAAACTTTGCACTGATACAAATTTGGAATAAGTGTCTTATAACATCCCTTAAATTCCTTTATCCAAGCCAACTTTGCACCAATACAAATCTGGAATAAGAGTCTTATAACTAGAATCCATTATTAGTTGCATTATTTTTTATTTCATAGTCAACTTCCCACCACTCTTGTAACACTACAATCCCAATGGCATATTCTTTTCCTTGCAGCTCCACGTCTTAATGATCCACTTTGTATGACCTTTTATGTTAGAAAAGTAGTTGTGCTCATTTAACCATAGACAATATAGAAATATTGTCACCCAACCATAGGCTGAAGCCACCCCTGAGCACCTAACCTTGACAAAGAATAATTTTGGAAGCAAACCCAAGGCCTAATAGCCAATCAATGTAGCATATCACTCTTCAGATTTAGGATACCAAGAAGAAATTCAAAACTGTAACCAAGAGAGAGTCCAAGACTGAAACCAAAAATACAATTTGCAGTAGCTACAGCTACAACTACTCCACAGACTTGCGCACAACTAAATTTCTATAGTTGCGAGCTGTGTGTGTCAAATGAGCTCTGGCGTCCTGTATTTATACTGCTCCTCTTTAGCTGTCTGGGTCGACTTCTCATTCTGGAGGCTAAAAACTCAATATTAAATATTTTCTTTATCTGACTTGTCTTCTAGGGTTATGTCCAATGCTTTAGGGTTTCTTCTTGCTTCTCGGAATATTGTATTCTTGTCAGGGTTACACATGGAGTTTAATACCTCCCGCAACTACCATAATATCAACACTCCCTCCTAGCTAGGGAGGTATTGAAAGCAATGGTCTTGAGCACATACATACCATTCAACCGATAACATCATTATAGTCACAGAGGCTATCTCATGATTAGATCACGAGCACCATCATCACTACCAGTATCATCTGATAGCATCAACTGCATCATCTCTCGAAGCCATACTCCATCTGAGTAATAAGGCATGATGATTAATAAGTCATTCACTCCATAGAGTGATACAATAACCATTATTTTAATATGGACATATGTCCTAGAAGAATAACTATTCCAACATATGCTGGAAGCCACACCATGGTCTACAAGGACTATTCTTCTAATGCAGACATACATCCTAGAAGAATAAATGTCCTGGACCATTTCTGTCTGGATAATGTCTGCCCATCAACACACTGATTGTCCATCTAGATGATAATCATTTTCAACGCTACTGATAGTCTACATGGCAATTTTAACAATGTCATTCAATAGAACACAACTGTGTCTATCCATAGTAGTACACAACTACTATCTAGTGGTACAAAACCACACCAAGTAGCACACGACTACTTAATCAGTGACACATAG
>JZKD02S0677581.1:348078-394511 GCA_000966675.3 Picea glauca | reverse complement strand
ATATCTGCATACATGGGTCTCTTTCTGGTATAAGCTTCTTTCTCACTTTCTTTATTGGGAAGAACAATCTTTTACATGTAAATTCCAATCCATGGATACTACAAGAGGTATATCTAGTTTACTGGAATAAGTTGTTGTCATAGTCTTCTCCCTCCTTCTGGAAGAAACTATGGATATTTCAATGCTTCCATTCTTAAGTCTTTTTCACATTTTATTACATACATTGTTTTTTATCATAACTTCCATTTCTTTTGCTTGATTGCTTCTTAGTAGGTTCAAACCAAACTAGTAGTCTTGTGATTCTCAGTATAATAACTGGTTGTTTTGGGTTTTCTTTCTTTCTTGGAATCTTCATGTTCTTCCTTATGTTTCTCTTTAGCTCTTGGGTCCATGGAGCCTTCTATAGATTCCATGCCCTGAAGATTCCAACTTCTTCCTTTCATCATAGAATCATGGATGTAGATGGGCAACCAAGGATACTTTAAAGATTCTTTTCGAAGAAGACTTCTTCTAGAGTCAAACTGAACACATGTTGTTTATCATGGCTACTATTTTCAATTGAAACATGGACAGATACTACATAATCCTCAATGGATCATATCATTTAGGATTATCTCCCTCCTAATCCTTGCTTCATGCATGAATGCATGGTCTTGTTTTGGAATTATATAATTAACTCTCTCCATCTAAGAGAGTCCACGCTTCCGTCTCCATCCTTATTACCTCCTGCAAAGTGTCACAAGTCTTTTTCTAATTTCCTCTTGATTGCTAACTTCTTTTTGTTTTGACTTCATCTGGGTTTCTTTCAAGTTTGATTCTGATTTTGGCTTATCTGGCAGTTGCTACTTATATAATATCTTCCATAGGAATTGTTACCAAGGGTTGTCAACATACTTCATCTTTTCATGTGTATTGGTTGACTTGTAGTCATCTTGATAGCAATCCTTATCTTGTTATTCTTACATAGGTATTGTTTCACTTGAACATCTTATCTTATAAGAAATAGATATGCAAGATATGTACAAAAACTATGTAAACATGGTATGTACAAGAACTATGAAGAATATTGTTACCCTATCTTAGAAGAAAAAGTATGTTTTATTCTGCTTGGCCTTGTTTAAGGGTTCCCTTTCTTTGGCAACTGATGCTTCGTTTGTTTCCTTCATTAGGCCAAACTTCCTCTTATTCCTTAAATTCTTGAACTTTTGTTGTGAAGGATTGACCATTGTATTTCTTTTGGGATTTCTCTTTTGTGCTAATCCATGATTTTTCTTGTGCACAACAAGTCCAAAGTTCTTCAAATGTGAGATATTCCTTTCTTATGTTCATGCTTGCGGAAAATGAAGCCCATGCCTTGGGAAGGTTATTGAGTACTATATCTACCAGTTCCTTGAAATGATTTCTTCAATAGATTGTATTTGATATCTTAACTGAGAGATTCTCACAAAGTATGATGTTATGCTTTCATCATCATTCATTTTCATGTTAAGAAGCTCATTCTTCAGACTCCTTACTTGTCCAATGTTTTTGACTTTAGTTAGGGCATCACACATCTTCTTAGATGAGTCAAGATGAGATATGTAGGGTATCAAGTGGTCTTTTACAGAGTCCGCTATGATACTCATGGTATTGATGTCATTGTCCTTGAAATTCTCCATAACTTCATTGTTCTTAGGTTCCTTCTCTTTTCCTTCTTCAAACTGTGGTTCCTCAATATTTCCTTTCACAATATCCAACAATTTATTCTTGGCAAGGATGAGGTCAATCCTTGTCTTCCATAATCTGAAGTTAGAAGCCCCTTCTAACTTGTTTTTTGAATTCATAGAGTAAGTCATGACTTATTTGACTTGGTCAACCTTTGACTTTGACCAAAAACTCAAACCCGACGTCTTATATTGTTGAGAGTACCAGGAGGTGCACTAGGTTAGGGTGCACTAGGCTATCCAGAAATTAGGTTAGTCTCTTCACTTAAGGTTCCTTATCAAGAGGGTTAGGGTTTTATTGCTGCAGCAAAAACTTGACTGCAACTGCAACTGTAACTGAGCAAAATCCTCCCAATCTATCTTCCAGCAGTTAGACTTTCTGAAGATAGTGGTGGGCCCATAACCTATTAGAAAAGTAGGTGTGATCATTTAACCATAGAAAATATAGCAATATTGTCACCCAACCATAGGCTGAAGCCACCCCTGAGAACCTAACCTTGATATAGAATAATTCCAGAAGAAAACCATATGCCTAATAGCCAATCAATGTAGTGTATCAATATCCAGAGTTAGGATACCAAGCAGAAAGTCCAAACCATAAACAAGAGAGAGTCCAAGACTAAAACTGAAAATACAAGCTGCAGTAGCTGCAACTGTAGCTACTCTCCAAACTTGCGCACAACTAAATTTTTGCAGTTGCGAGCTGTGTGTGTCAAATGAGCTCTGGCGTCCTGTATTTATACTGCTCCTCCTTAGTTGTGTGGGTTGACTTCTCATTCTGGAGGATAAAAACTCAATATTAAATATTTTCTTTAGCCGAATTGTCTTCTAGGGTTATGTCCATTGCTTTAGGGTTTCTTCTTGCTTCCCAGCATATTCTATTCTTGTCACAGTTACACGTGGAGGTTAATACCTCCTGCAACTACCATAATATCAACACTTTATTCACAACCATACTTTCTCCCATAAGTGATATTTTATCTACTCTTACTATTGACATTATCAAAGGAAAAACCATCATGTTGGTAGGAACCTTGTCACCTAGTCCAAGCTCGATGACATCACTGGGAAGTAATTCTCTAGCAGGAAAATTTGTAATGAAATGCCCATCCCTTCTCACCATGGTGTGTTCTGACTACGTTTCCTTCAAATACTCGAGGGATTTCTTTGCATTACTCTCTTTCCATACTCCGATAGTTGCATTGACAATAAAAATCAATAAAATAACCAACAACTCAGCAAAAATAGTGATATCCATTTCACATCCTTCATCACCATCGATCCAAGAAAGAACAAATGAAATGAAAATCACTATGAGTAAAATTCTTACCAGAGTGTCATTAAATTGATCCATGATGAGCTTCCAAACCGATGTCCCTAGTGATTTTCCAACTCGTTCTAGCCCCATTTTTTCCATCTCTACTACTCAGGCCCAGATTAACAACCACATCATGTGGGCACTTGCTCTCTTACAATGTGCATTTCTTAGTGCTAAAGAAGGGTTGCACTAGTATCAATGTGATGTATCCATAAATGGAGAGGTGG
This sequence comes from Picea glauca, assembly GCA_000966675.3. Classification (NCBI taxonomy): domain Eukaryota; kingdom Viridiplantae; phylum Streptophyta; class Pinopsida; order Pinales; family Pinaceae; genus Picea; species Picea glauca. Next base: position 391,263 of record JZKD02S0677581.1, on the reverse strand, counting down.
CCCTTGGTGGCTGCATTATTCAAATTTCTAGCCAGACGTCTTCCACATTCTCCTCCACTATTAGTTTCCTCTATCTCAATGATCACAGACTACCAATTCTTTCACTACCACTGCTTCACTCTCACTTGCTAGGTCCAAGTTACCTTGACAATGATAGCTCCTAACATCGCTCGTTCTCTTGGTATAGATGAATCTATGAAATATTCATGAGGATTTGGTAGAAACTCTTTCCCGTAGGCAAGACATGACCCTCTCCAACGAATTTTCACTCTAGCTGCACAGATGTCATAGATCTATATTCTATATTCAATTGTATTTGTTGTCACTCGACCAAGTTTTGAGGAAACACTGGTCAGGTTTGACCACTTTTTGGATTTCGACAGGATGGTCGAAGATGGAGCACCCAGGCAGAGCTGAGATCATAGGATCTCAATTATTTTGTGGACCCAACAAGGGGTTCATTAGGGTTTTGGTATTAGGGTTTATGGGATGTTTTCCCATGGGTTTACCTATGATTAGGACTTTTTGTAAGGTGTTGGAAAAGTATATATAAGAAGGAATGTAATGCATAAATAGAGATTAGCTAAGTGAAAGTGAAGGGTTAGCTAAGTGAAAGACACCGAATGTGTATGGCTAAGTGCAAGTGGTTTTGAGTTTCTTTGTGCAACAAACTGTGTATGTAAGGCATTGTTATTGATAGAGGAGTTGGCTCTGTGCCTTGACCTAATTTTGTGAAGGTGGATTTGGTGCTTAGTGCACAGATCACCTGTCCGATGTGAAGCTTGGCTCTGTGTCTTAGTGCACATGAGTGGATGAATGTAAGAGATTGAAGACTAATAAGAAGAAGAAGCAGTTGGTGAATGTATCCCCACACTAGGGTGTGTTGAAAAGTCAACAAGAAACATGTGTCTAATTTACTTTTCCCTTAAATAAATTGGACAATAAATATTAATCTATTATCTGATAATTACTTGAACTAATTAACTGAAATGGAAAATTAGTTAACTATAGGAAATTCGAGTTCAAAGGTTGACTGGTAAGACATGGAGGTGACTTGAAGTTGTAACAGAGTTATAAGTGTAGTTATGAGAGTTGTAAAGTAGTTTAACTCAGTTAATTTTAACTAGTTGTAACTAAACTTACACTAGTGAGAGATTAGTGAATTATTTATTAATTAATTCACAATCAGTGATCTCACATGCAACTAAATATTTTCCACTGTTAACTACATGCATGGAAGATCTAGTGGAGACCTAGTTGAGATAATAGGTGAAAGGGATAGTTTGGCTATCAGTTGTGATTTGAGTGAAGTGCACTCATGCAATCACACATGCAGTGGATATGCTCATGAGCATGTGAAAACTAGGCAATTCAAATTCATTGTGATAATTCTATTGCAGGGATTGTGCAAAGGAGGCAGGTTGTCTGGAGGCAGAGAATTGACACATGAATTTGTCAATTTTTTCACGATAGTGTGAGACGATTGTATTCTACTGAGAGCTCTTGGATTAGAGTTTTGTATGAGATTGTTTCATGGTCCATGATATACATAATGTATGATAGTGGGTTTTTTAGCTTTATGCTTTCCCGAAAAAACTTATGTGTTATGTGTTCTTGATATTTCACTTTGTGATCGTGGTTTAATTTCCACAAGAATATTAGTAGAAGAGATTTTGTATTTAACAGTGGCATATAATTGTTAGATCAGGAGAATCTAGGAAATACTTAATTTGTATTAAAAATTTCTACATGGTATCAGAGCCATGGAGCCACAAAAGTGAGGTGTGGAAATTGTAGTATTTTCACAGGTCCCATCTCTGGCAGGGTGTGAACCTTAGTACTGAAAACTATGGACATTTCTAAGAGTAGAAATTCACACACCCTACTCAAAGGAGAGGTGCGAATCTCCCTCACCCCACTGTGCATTACAATGCAAACTCTCTCACAAAGTTCACAGGCTATACATAGGTGAGGTGCAAAATTCCTCAGACTAGTAATTGGTCAGGTGCAAACCTCCCAAGGCAAGCAGGATTGCAGCAGTTGAGTTTGTGGTTGGATAAAATTTGAATTTGCAGAAGGAATTTCTTGGTGCTACAGTTAATTCAAGATAGAAATGGCTTTCAATGGATTGAGGTTGGACTATGCACTCGAGGGAAACTCGAACTACATTGCTTGGAAGGACAGGATGGAGGAATTACTCGAAGACAATGGCTTGAAGGAATTCATTGACAGAGATGTTCCTAAGCTAGTTGCTACAGAGACTACAAATCGTGATGCATGGAAAAAGAAAGTGGCAAAGGCGAGGAGGATTCTGTTGGAAGGAGTACGAGACCACATTGTCTCAAGTCTCCATGGAAAAACCACACCACATGCAATGTGGAAGGTTTTGATGGATCTGTTCCAAAACAACAACGACCATAGGAAATTGGTGCTCAAAGATAAAATTAGGAAGATCAAGATGGAAAAGGGCGACTCCATTCCAAAATATCTCATGAAGTTTGTCCAATGTCAGGATGAGCTGGGGAGTGTGGAAATAACAGTCGCTGATGATGATTTGGTGAGCTTGGCGCTCCTAGGACTTCCCAAGAGTTGGCACAGTTATCAAGACTCTGTCAATGGAAGGGAAAAATTGCCAGATTGGGAACGACTATGGTCGGATCTAGTGCAGGAGGAGTTCAGGTGGAACACTAGAGATGGATCTTCATCAAAGCATGATGATGAAGAGGATTGTTATTTGGCTGCTAAGGAAAGGAAAGGAAAGGGGAATAAATTCCATTCAAAATCTGAGTCTAAAGTCAAGAAGTTGGATTTGTCCAAAGTGAAGTGTTTTCACGATCACGAACATGGGAATCTCGATACTAACTGTCTGCTGAAGAGGAAGAAAAAGAAGGTTGTTGGAGCTGCAACTGGTGAGGCCCTTGCCTTGCAATTTGAACTTGACTTCTCTCTAATCACATGCATGGCATCAAGTGCATTGAGATTAGTGTGGTATTTGGATAGTGGCGCTTCCTTTCACATGACGGGAGATAGAGAGTCTTTCAGTGACTAGGAGGAGAAAGATCTCAGAATGCATATTGAGATGGGTGACGATGGACGATAAGTGCGACTGGCATTGGTACCATTACCTTTTAGAGGGATTCAGGTAAACCATTTCAATTGAAAATTTTTAATGCATGTTCTAGGTTTGAAGAAAAACCTGGTCTCATTCACAATGTTGGAGGACAAAGGCTATGACATTATTTTCAACGGTGGAAAATCTTACCTGCAACATAAAGCAATGGGTCAAGTCAAGAAGATAGGGATTCGAGTTAAAAATCTCAACATGTTGGAGGTAGATGGCTACGATGTCATGATGAGCAAGGCAGAAAAAGTGGTGAGTCGGGATGAGGGCGAATTATGGCACAGGAAATTGGGCCATCTTCATCATGGATCCTTGAAGATCATGCAACAAATATCTACTAGACTTCGAATGGGAACACTTGCCTAGTTAGATCAGTGCAAGGGTTGCACCATGGGGAAGTATGTAAAGTCCACCTTTCATGAAAAGGAGAATCGTGCTTTGGTGATCCTGGAGAGAATTCACACAGATGTATGTGGACCATTCTTGGTTTATTCAACAACAAAACATAGGTATTATGTTATTTTTGTTGATGACTTTTCTTGTAAATGCTGGATATTCTTCATGCAGAAGAAGGATCAAACATTCTCAAAGTTTTGTGAGTTTAAAGCATTGGTGGAGAAAGAGTCGGGGAAGCAAGTGAAAGCTCTGAGGAGCGATAATGGTGGAGAATACATCTCTAATGAATTCAAATACTTCTACAGAAAAGAAGGAATTCAAAGAGAACTCATAGCGCCTCATAACCCATAACAAAATGGGGTCGTGGAGAGGAAGAACATAATGATCGTGGGTGCAACACGAGCGATGTTGCATGATTAGGGCCTACCAATGAATTTGTGGGCATAAGCATGCAATACCACGGTTTATGTGTAGAACCATTGTCCTCATAGAGTACTTGGCATGAGTACACCTGAAGAAGATTTCACTGGTAAGAAACTTGATGTTTCTCATTTTAAGATTTTTGGATCATCTGTTTATGTGCATGTGACCAAGGATGCCAGGAAGAAGCTGGAACTGACTGCTGAAATTGGGATATTTGTGGAGTACATAGAAACACCCCATAATTATCGTGTGTATTTTCCTAACAGTAAGATGACTGTTATGCAACGGGATATAAAGGTTGATGAGGGGAAAACAATGTGGTTGTCGCTTGAGAGGGAGCTAGACTTACATGCAGAAGAGGAACTGCTGGTTCCCAAAGATGAGTCTCAAGATGTGGATCAGCCACATGAGGAGGTTCATGGAGTGGAGGAAACCACTCAAGCAGATCCATCCATTAGAAATGGTAGAAAGCGAACCACGGAAGCTCACAGATTGAGACTAGATGCAACACAGAATGTAGGAGAACCTACTTCATAGTGCAGACAGAGACAGTCTCCTGATCAATTTACTGGATACATGGCTCTCATGAGAAAATGTATTGTGACTGAACCATCTTACTTTAAGAAGCAGTGAAAGATCCCACATGGGTAGATGCTATGGTAGAGGAGTATGACTCCATTGTAAAAAATAGTGCATGGGAAATTGTCCCAAGATCGGTCAAAAAATCAGTGGTAGGTTCGAGATGGATCGACAAGGTAAAGCAAGTTGCTGATGGGAGTGTGGAGAAATACAAGGCCAGGTTTGTATCCTGAGGCTTCTCACAGATTGAGGGGATATATTATGATGATACCTTTGCACCTGTCGCAAGGTACTCTTCCATAAGATCCATCCTTTCACTCTCAGCACATATGGGCTGGAGCATTCATCAGATGGATGTAAAAACTGCGTTTCTCAATGAGATCATTGAGGAAGAAGTGTACATTGAATAGCCAAAAGTTTTTGAGACCTTTGATAGCGAGTCACATGTGTTCATACTCAAGAGAGTGTTGTATGGTTTGAAGCAAGCACGTCGTGCTTGGTACACTCGGATAGACAACTATTTCACCGAATTGGGCTTCACCAAAAGTGAAGCGGATGCAAACCTATACCAAATTGTGGTGGAGGGTAAGTTTTTAATCATTGTTCTTTATGTTGATGATTTAATACTAACTGGTGATGAGTAGCTGATACACTCATGCAAGGAGGACCTTGCAAAGGAGTTCAAGATGAAGGATTTGGGCCTTCTTGATTATTTCCTTGGTTTGGAAATATGGCAGCAAGATGGTGAACTTTTTGTGTCTCAAGGCAAGTATGCAAGGGAGATACTAGGTAAGTTTCACATGGAGGGATGCAAACCCATGGATACTCCTCTTCCAGGAAATTGGAGGAAAGAGGATGTTACTTCTGGAGAGGTAGTGGATGCTACCGTCTATCGACAATTTGTGGGTTCACTAATGTATTTAGTGAACACGAGACCAAACATTTTCTATGTGGTTAACCAGCTGAGTCAAGTGATGGTTAAGCCTACCAAACTCTTTTGGAAGGTGGGTAGGCATGTCCTAAGATATATGAAGGGCACATATGAGTATGGATTATGGTACAGACAGACGGATGAGGTGAAGTTGCATGGCTTCACGGATGCAGATTGGGCGGGAAACCCAATGGATAAAAAGAGCACATCAGGGGGGATCTTTAGTATCAGATCTACATTTGTTTCTTGGTACAACAGGAAACAAAGATCTGTAGCACTTAGCTCAGTGGAAGCGGAATACATGGCAGCAAGTCAAGCTGCATGTGAGGCTATTTGTTGAAATAATGTAACTGCAAAGTGTATTCTTATTATTATCTGATATATTATTCATTGGATCAATCCCCATTGTGGATTGATCATGTCGGCTATTGTAATAGGACCAAATCCCCTTTTGCGGATTGGTCAAATGATAATTATAATAGGCATAATAAGAAGTCAGCCCCAATAGATATTAAAGAGGCCCCATAATATATTAAAGGTGGTTATAAAAACCCAGTTTGAGAAGTCATCCCTACCAGTGAAGAGACACTTCACACGTGATAGTCTTGTATAAATAAAGAGGCCAACGCCTCACTTAGACACACAACTCACTTGCTCATTTGAGAGACAAGTTTCAGAATTGCAGTTGGAAAAGGAAGAGAGACAATGGTGCATCTTTTGGAGAGGATATTCTGTATTAGATTGAGTTATCTCTTGGCATTGTATTGGCTATCTATAATAAGGAAGTTTTGTTGGGTTTTCTTCCCCTAGAGGGTTTCCCAAGATAAATGTTGTGTCTCTTGTGATTGTGTATTTCTCAGTGATCTTGTATTATGCTATTGTTATCTAATGAAATGAAAATAACTATAATAATGGCTTAAACATTAACATGGTATCAGAGCCAAGCTAAAGAGAGCATCTTTCACAAGAGAAAAGTGAAAAACATCACTGTTGGCGTACATGCAAATTAGGGTTTTCTGTTGGTGAGGAATTTCAGCCCCAAAACCATCTAGAAAAGTGCGCCCACCCCCAAGGATCATTTTGGCACCTTCAACACACCTTTTCAGTGTCTAGATCTCCCAGAAAGTGAAACCCTGGTTTCACAAAAGTACCAAAAAACCAGAGTACTAGAAGTACTAGAGTACCAAAAGTACCAGAAAACCAAAAGCACCAATCCAGAAATCCACATATCAGGTTTGAGGGAGTAAAAGTTAGATTTTTGAAATTCTGACTGCACAAGCTTACTCGCCTCAGCTCAGCGCATCTATACGCTGGATCAGAATTTCAAAATTTGAAGTTTGAAAAATTAGGGTTTCCTCATAAAACCCTAAGTTGCAGTCTCAGAACTAGTTGCAGTTGTAGCCATACTACCAGTTGCAGTCACCCTTGAAGTTTTTAAAGAGTTGGTAATGATTAGCACTGCTGCTAGATGGTGCCAGCACTTGCAAATTCTATCATAGGTATGTACTCACATATGGTTAAATGGTTAAACTTTAAATAGTATTTGCAGGAGAAGGGATATCTTGCCATAGATCCAGAAGGATCTCAAGATCCAACACATTCAGAGGAATGGTGCAACACATGTGTGATTATTTTATGAATCTATTTTTTATGACGTCATTCTAACCTTTGATCAAAATCTGAGTCAAGGTATTAGATAGATTAAAGTAGAGATCATAGAGCTTATCCTCTAACCCAACCTTCTGTCAAGATAACATATTGCCTCAGTACAGAAGACAGGTTGAAGAAAGCCCTCATCACTTGAGTGAAGGAGACCTGGAAGAAAAGAAAGCACCCATTCTTGAGGACAAGGCTCCAGGTTTGATTAATCAAGTTGATAAGATTCAAAGGTACAGATGACAAGTTGAGATAACAGTCCTTGTAAAGTATCATACTTGATAGCATGTGAGCATATAGAGGTAAATGCTTAACATAATCATTTGTTTGATACAACTAACACCTCCTCTTGGAAGAATCTCATGTGTTAGTTCCAGGTTTCCATGGAGGAATGTTTGATCACAACACTATGAGAGTGTTGACCTCATTTCGTATTGTATTCCTTACCTTTAAATCTTTCTTTAGACAAATTACAAGTGATATCCCTAAAGGAGCTACTGTGATGATTGTTCATGCTATTGCTTTATATTATCAACATGATATTACTCTTGCTTGTTGTTTGTTGACCTTGCTCCAAGTCACAGGTAATAACCCTGAGAAAGCTATAGTGAAGGTTGCAAAAGGAAACGTGCTAAAGGAGAGACCATAAATGAAGCAATCATCATTGGAAAAGAAGAAAGTGGCTTGCATAAGCTAAAGGGTCACTCAGAAGCTGCCATGACCCATGCCATTGAGAATCCATGTGAACCTTGTCATAGAAGATTATCTCACATTAACAACAAGGTGCCACCATACATATGCAAAGTGGTCATAGGTTTACTAGAACTCAAGGTTGACCATGAAGGCGTATGCAATGGATGTGCACAAGGGAAGAACATCAAGAACCCTTTTTTTGAAGAGAGACAAAAAAGCAGAAGGAGTCCTAGAACTTATTCATTTAGATGTGTGTGGCCCAATGCCATCATCCTCCATTAGTGGGTATGTATATTATGTATCATTTATTGATGATTATTCTCGTAAGACTTGGTTGTATCTCTTGAAATCTAAAGACGAGGTGTTCAACAAGTTCAAGGAATTCAAAGCCTTGATAGAGAACCTTTCTGAAAGGAAGATTAAGATACTCAAGTTAGATAATGGAGGAGAATATACCTCAAAAGAGTTTTTGAACTTTTGTAAATATGTTGGGATCAAGAGGGAACTCACTACTCTTTATAATTCCCAACAAAATAGTGTAGCTGAACAAATGAACAGAACGATAATGGAAGCTATGAAGACTATGATCCATGATCAAGATCTTCCTATGTGCTTATGGGAAGAAGCAACAATGACAGATGTATATGTGCAGAACCGATTGTCCCATAGTGCACTTGGGTTCAAGACATTGGAAGATATGTTTTCCAGAAAGAAGCTAGAGGTATGTCATCTCAAAATATTTGGCTGCCCAGTGTTTATTCATATACCGAAAGAAAAGAGAAACAAGCTGGACCCTTCAGGAAAGAAGGGAATATTTGTGGGATACTGTGAGGTCTCCAAGGGCTTCAAAATCTATATACATGGTCACCATCACATTGAGATCAGAAGGGATGTGACCTCTGATGAAGATGCAATGCTTAATAAATCTAAAAGATGCAAGCTTGAAAAAGTATATGAAGAGGAACCCGTAATCCCCAGTACTGCAATGAGGGAGGTTCCTAAAGCTGTTGAACCAGTGAGGGAAGTCGTAACTTCCCCTGATGAGGAATTACTAGAAGATCATGACATGATAGAAGTTCAAGAACCTCCTCAGATGACGATCCTCCATAAAAGGAAAACAACTTGGTCTAGAGAGCTTATTCAATATGGAGAGAAGTATGGTGTTCCCGAAGGAACTACAAGACAGGTGAAAAGACCAAAGCCATTCTCTAGTTATACGGCTTTGATGTGCGATATTCAAGAGGAGGAGCCTACCTGCTTTGAAGAAGCCATTCAAAGGAAGGAATGGGCAAATGCCATGATAGAGGAATACCAATCCATAATAAAGAACGATGTATGGGAAATATTTCCCAGACCGAAGAGTAAATATGTGGTATCCTCCAGATGGCTCTTCAAAATAAAACATGCTACTGATAGAAGTATTGAGAAGTATAAAACAAGATTGGTCACTCGTGGCTTTTCTCAAAAGGAAGGCAATGACTATGAAGAGACATTCACTCTTGTAGCCAGATACACTTCGATCAGAACCATCATAGCTCTTCCAGCTAAGATGAAGTTTAAGCTGCACCAGATGGATGTGAAGACAACTTTCCTAAACGGGTCATCGAAGAGGAAGTGTATATAGATCAAACTCAAGGATTTGAGGTTGAAGACATGAAGTCTCATGTCTGTATATTGAAGAAATCCTTATACGGATTGAAGCAAGCTCCTAGATCTTGGTATGGTCGTATAGACAGTTTCTTGACGAGCTTAGGCTTTACCAAGAGAAAAACAGACTCTAACCTCTACTTAAAGGTCATGAACGATGAGCCAATAATATTACTGCTATATGTGGATGACTTATTCTCAAATGAAGAAGAAAATCTCATGACTGAATGTAAGAAGAGACTTGCCTCAGAATTTGAAATGAAAGACCTTGGCCTAATGCTTTATTTCTTAGGTCTTAATTTATGACAGAGTCCTGAGAGGATCTTCCTTAACCAAGGGAAGTATATAGTCGAAATCCTGAAGATATTTGACATGATGGAGTGCAAGTCCATGAATACACCCATGGAAGCGAAGATGAAGCTATTGGTCGACACTTCGTCAGAATCGATTGATGCCACCTTGTATAGACAGATTATTGGATCGCTGATGTACCTGATGAACACAAGAACAAACATTTGTTTTTCCATGAACACCTTGAATCAGTTTCTGGTAGAGCCCAGACATGTTCACCTTGTGGTTGGAAAACATGTGATGAGGTACCTTAAGGGTACATTAGATTGTGGTCTCAGTTATGATGGAGATCATGATTTCACATTGAGTTGATACACTGATTCAGATTGGGCAGGAAGCATTGCTGACAGGAAAAGAACTTATGGATGATGTTTCAGTTTGGGATCAGCCATGATCTTGTGGCAAAGTAGGAAGCAATCCAACATTTCTCTTAGCATAGCGGAAGCAGAATACATTGTTGCATGTTTTGCTAGCTGCGAAGCTATATGGCTTTGAAAGTTGTTGACCGGTCTATTTGACCTAGAGATGGAAGCAACCTTGATCCTATGTGACAACCAAAGATGCATAAAGATGACAAAGAATCTTGTATTTCATGATAAGTTGAAGCACATAGAGATCCGAAATCATTACATCCGTGACATGGTGCAGAGAGGAGCCATAAAGCTCCAGTACATTAGCACAGATGAACAGGTTGCTGATGTGTTGACCAAGCCCCTATCTCATGTAAAGTTTTAGTACTTCTGAGATAAGCTTGGCATAGTCCGAAATGAACTTCCTTGAAAGGGGGAGTAGTTTCTGTGATGAGGTATTCCTTGCTTCCGACCTTATGGTTGTGATGTAAAGAAGGACGTATACCTTGCTTCCAACCCTATGGTTGTGACGTAAAGCAAGATGATGTGATATGACTAGTACTATGCTTCCATCTGTACAACTGTGACGTAAAGAAAGTCTAGTACCCTGCTTCTGACCTGATGGTTGTGACGTAAAGTAGGACGTATACCTTGCTTCCGACCTTATGGTTATGACGCAAATAAAGAAGATGTGATGAGACTAGTACTGAGCTTATGGCTAGATAGCTGTGATGTAAATCCAGTCTAGTATCCTTCTTCCAACCTAATGGTTGTGACGTAAATACAGACATATACCTTGCTTCTGACCTTATGGTTGTGATGTAAAGAAAGATGATGATATGAGGCTAGCACTGTTCTTCCGGATGGATAGTTGTGATGTAAAGCCAGTCTAGCATCCTACTTCTGACCTTATGGTTTTGATGTAAAGTAGGACGAGTATCTTGCTTCCATCTTTATTGCTGTGACTTAAAGAAAGACTATGAGAGGAGACTAGAACTGTGCTTTTGGCTTGATAGCTGTGACGTAACGCCATTCTAGTATGATGATGATGAGCCAGCCTCATGCTGTGATGATGATTGTGTATTAGTTTTATACTAATCCATATTGATGTAGATGATGATTGCATTCCTTTGAGAATGATGATGCCTGTCGATGAAGAGAACTTTTGATGATTTATAGATACGCCAGTCAATGTTCCAAGATGATATTGATGATGCTGTCCTCTCACCCACCGATGTTGCTGATGATGTTGTCCTCTCTCTCTCACATGATGCTGCTGAAGAATACCCTTCTTGTTAAGGGGGAGTGTTGAAATAATGTAACTGCAAAGTGTATTCTTATTATTATCTGATATATTATTGATTGGATCAATCCCCATTGTGGATTGATCATGTCAGCTATTGTAATAGAACCAAATCCCCTTTTGCGGATTGGTCAAATGATAATTATAATAGGTAGAATAAGAAGTCGGCCCCAACAGATATTAAAGAGGCCCCAGAATATATTAAAGGTGGTTATAACCACCCAGTTTGAGAACTTGACCTTTCCAGAGAAGAGACACTTCACACGTGCCAGTCTTGTATAAATAAAGAGGCCAACACCTCACTTAGACAGACAACTCACTTGCTCATTTGAGAGACAAGTTTTGGAATTGCAGTTGGAAAAGAAAGAGAGAGAGTGGCGCATATTTTGGAGAGGATCTTTTGTATTATCTTGAGTTATCTCTTGGCATTGTATTGGCTATCTATAATAAGGAAGTTTTGTTGGGTTTTCTTCCCTTAGAGGGTTTCCTAGGATAAATGTTGTGTCTCTTGTGATTATGTATTTCTCAGTGATCTTGTATTATGCTATTGTTATCTAATGAAATGAAAAGAACTATAATAATGGCTTAAACATTAACATGGTATCAGAGACAAGCCGAAGAGAGCATCTTTCATAAGAGAAAAGTGAAAAACGTCACTGTTGCCGTACATGCAAATTAGGGTTTTTTGTTGGTGAGGAATTTCAGCCCCAAAACCATCTAGAAAAGTGTGCCCTCCCCCAAGGATCATTTTGGAACCTTCAGTGCACCTTTTCAGTGTCTAGATCTCCCGGAAAGTGAAACCCTAGTTTCACAAAAGTACCAGAAAACCAGAGTACCAAAAGTACCAGAAAACCAGAAGCACCAATCCAGAAATCCGCAGATCAAGTTTGAGGGGTAAAATTTGGATTTTCGAAATTCTGACTGCACAAGCTTACTTGCCTCAACTCAGCACATCTATCCCTTGGATCAGAATTTCAAAATTTGAAGTTTGAAAAATTAGGGTTTCCTCATAAAACCCTAAGTTGCAATTGCAGTCTCAGAACCAGTTGCAGTTGTAGCCGTACTACCAGTTGCAACCACCCTTGAAGTTTTTAAAGAGTTGGTAATGATTACCGTTGCTGCCAGATGGTGCCAAAACTTGCAAATGCTATCAGAGGTATGTACTCACATATGGTTAAATGGTTAAAATTTAAAGAGTATTTGCAGGAGAAGGGATCTCTTGCCATAGATCCATAAGGATCTCAAGATCCAACACATTCAGAGGAATGATTCAACACAAGTGTGATTATTCTATGCATTTATTTGTTATTATGTCATTCTAACCTTTGATCAAAATCTGAGTCAAGGTATTAGATGGATTAAAGTAGAGATCATAGAGCTTATCCTCCAACCCAACCTTCTATCAAGATAGCATATTGCCTCAGTACAGAAGACAAGTTGAAGAAAGCACTTGTCACTTGAGTGAAGGAGACTTGGAAGAAAAGCAAGCACTCATTCTTGAGGACAAGGCTCCAGATTTGATTAACCAAGTTGATAAGATTCAAAGGTACACATGACAAGTTGAGATAGCAGTCCTTGTAAAGTATCATACTTGATAGCATGTAAGCATATAGAGGTAAATGCTTAACATAATCATTTGTTTGATACAACTAACACCTCCTCTTGGAAGAATCTCATGTGTTAGTTCCAGGTTGCCATGGAGGAATGTTTGATCACAACACTATGAGAGTGTTGACCTCATTTCGTATTGTATTCCTTACCTTTAAATCTTGCTTCAGACAAGTTACAGGTGATAGCCCTAAAGGAGATACTATGATGATTGTTCGTGCTATTTCTTTATATTATCAACATGATATTACTCTTTCTTGTTGTTTGTTGACCTTGCTCTAGGTCATAGGTAATAACCCTGAGGAAGCTATAGTGAAGGTTGTAGAAGGAAGCGTGCTAAAGGAGAGACCATAAATGAAGCAATCATCATTGGAAAAGGAGAAGGTGGCTTGCATAAGCTAAAGGGTCACTCAGAAGCTACCATGACCCACGCCATTGAGAATCCATGTGAACCTTAGCATAGAAGATTAGCTCACATTAACTACAAGGTGCCACCATACATATGCAAAGCGGTCACAGGTTGAACAAAACTCAAGGTTGACCATGAAGGCGTATGCAATGGATGTGCACAAGGGAACAACATCAAGAACCCTTTTTTTTCGAAGGGAGACAACAAAGAAGAAGGAGTCCTAGAAATCATTCATTCAGATGCGTGTGGCCCAATGCCACCGTCCTCCATTAGTGGGTATGTATATTATGCATCATTTATTGATGATTATTCTCATAAGACCTGGTTGTATCTCTTGAAATCTAGAGATGAAGTGTTCAACAAGTTCAAGGAATTCAAAGCCTTGATAGAGAACCTTTCTAAAAGGAAGATTAAGATACTCAGGTCAGATAATGGAGGAGAATATACCTCAAAAGAGTTTGTGAACTTCTACAAAGATGTTGGGATCAAGAGGGAACTCACTACTATCTATAATCCCCAACAAAACAATGTAACCGAACGAAAGAACAGAACGATAATGGAAGTTGTGAAGACTATGATCCATGATCAAGATCTTCCTATGTGCTTATGGGAAGAAGCAACAATGATAGATGTATATGTGCAGAACCGATTGTCCCATAGTGCACTTGGGCTCAAGACACCAGAAGAGATGTTCATCGGAAAGAAGCCAGAGGTAAGTCATCTCAAAATATTTGGTTGCCCAGTGTTTATTCATATATCGAAAGAAAAGAGAAACAAGCTGGACCCTTCAGGAAAAAAGGGAATATTTGTGGGATACTGTGAGGTCTCCAAGGCCTTCAAAATCTATATACCAGGTCACCATCACATTGAGATTAGTAGGGATGTGACATTTGATGAATATGTAGTGGTCAAGAAATCTAAAATATGCCAGCTTGAAGAAGTATATGAAGAGGAACCCGTAATCCCCAGTACTGCAATGAGGGAGGTTCCTAAAGCTGTTGAACCAGTGAGGGAAGTTGTAACTTCCCCTGATGAGGAATTACTAGAAGATGATGACATGATAGAAGTTAAAGAACCTCCTCAGATGACGATCCTCCATAAAAGGAAGCCAAATTGGGATGGAGAGCTTATTCAAGATGGAGAGAAGTATGGTGTTCCTGAAGGAACTACAAGACAGGTGAAAAGACCAGAGACAATCTCTAGTTATATGGATTTGATGTGCGGTCTTCAAGAGGAGGATCCTACCTACTTTGAAGAAGTCATTCAGAGGAAGGAATGGGAAAATGCCATGACAGAGGAATACCAATCCATAATAAAGAACGATGTATGGGAAATAGTTCCCAGATCGAAGAGTAAAGATGTGGTATCCTGCAGATGGCTCTTCAAAATAAAACATCCTGCTGATGGAAGTATTGAGAAGTATAAAACAAGATTTAACTATATGAAATTCGAGTTCAAAGGTTGACTGGTAAGACATGGAGGTGACTTGAAGTTGTAACAGAGTTATAAGTGTAGTTATGAGAGTTGTAAAGTAGTTTAACTCAGCTAAGTTAGTTAAGCCTAGTTGTACTAGTTGTAACTGAACTTACACTAGTGAGAGATCAGTGAATTATTTATTAATTAATTCAAAATCAGTGATCTCACATGCAACTGAAGATTTACCATTGTTAACTACATGCATGTCAGATCTAGTGGAGACCTAGTTGAGATAATAGGTGAAAGGGACAGTTTGGATATCAGTTGTGATTTGAGTGAAGTGCAGTCATGCAATCACACATGCAGTGAATATGCTCATGAGCATGTGCAGACTAGGTGATGCAAGAGAACACTCCAGCTAGCCATCCGCCAACCAACCAGCCCACTCAACGCATTCAAAGAGCGCATTCAAGGAAGAGAGGCGCCAATCCTCTCACATTTTGAATTTGAAATTGTATTAAATGTATGTAAGGCTATTATAGCCAAAGCCATGCCTTTGAGCAGGCGTTAGGTAGAAGTAGCCTTTAATGGTTGTAAGGCTAGATCTAGCTTCGATCTGGACTAAACAACCCATTCAATGTAAAGTTAATGTAATTGAATAGAGTAGGTAAGGATGGAGGGAAGAGATCGAAGAGCCCCCTCATGTAAAAGATCTTTTTTTGATCTTGTTTTGGATAGGTAGCGAGAGTTAGGAGATCTCTGCGTGAGAGTCTGTGAGAGTAGCACAGATAGAGAAGAGAGGAGAGCCAAGACTCTGTCAAAGTTTGAGCTCGAACACATTGTAAAAGAGGCATTTTACATTAATACAAACAACAGTTTTTCCTGCATGATATTCTGTATGTGATGAATGTCTTTATGTGTTAATGATATGTTGTAGATGTATGTTAGGTATACCTTTGTAGGGATAGATAGGCTTTGCTATCTGTGGGTTCTTTGATTTCAGGTTTGGGGTTCTTTGAAGCTTCATGTCAAGAGGGTGTGGTAGAACGCTGTGGGTTCTGAATGCCAGTGCAGAGATGCACTCCTGAATTCTGTGGAATTTGGGCAAGGACGTGCCAGGAGGGTGCACCAGCTGAAGTCTTAGGCTAAGGAAGGAAGCCTCAAGGTTGCTGAACACCTTGGAGGCAAGACTGTGCAGAGGAAATCACATAAGAAGATAGAATCTCTGAGGAGTCTTATAGAGATATGCCAGGAGGGCATTGAGCAGATGCATGGGTTGCATTGAGGAGAAGAACTCTATCTTGAGTTCAGGGAAGACAGAAATTCTGAGGAATTCTGGGAAAGCTCCGCCAGGAGGGTGTTGAGTAAGTGTCAGTTTGCACATTAAAAACTCTTAGAGTTCTGAGGAAGAAGGAAGTGTCAAGAGGACTTTCACAGGGTTACTAAACACCTTGCAGGCTCAACAAAGTGTGCTTGAGCATAAGTAGCCAAGAGGGAACTTATATCCTTCAAGGAGAGAAAGGAACAAAGACCATTGGGGTCTGAGTAGTTGAAGCTCAAGGAGGACAAATACCTGTGCAAGGAGTGCACCAGGCCAACACCTGAGTAAAGTGTTGACAGATAGACAACCATATGAAGGTTCATCAAGCACAAGGAGTGTGCACAGGAAGAACTTGTTTCAAGTTCCCAAGCTCAGGATAGATAGCACGTTTGTGTGTGTGGAGACTTTGCAAGGAGTGCATAGTTTGAAGAATCCTTTAAGGATTCAAGGGAGACAAAGCTCAGGAGAGATAGTGCCTTTGTGCAGAGAGAAATAGTGACAAGGAGTGCAGGAAGTTGGGGAGACCCTTCAAGGTTTCACAGTCCCGAAGCTTAGGAGGGAAAGCATCTTCAAGAACACAGGTGAGACTAAGGTTGTAGGCTTGCAAGAGAAACAAAATCTGAGACCTTTGATACTTTGGAAATCTTCCAAGGAGCAAGAAGCAAAAAATTAGGAGGGAGCTACAGTTGCCATTAATTTGGAACTGGAGAGGAATATCTGGACCGTTGAAGTTTCACATCCAGGCGACGCAAGAGATCACAGCGAAAGAGAGAGATCTGGGCCATCAGATATAGATTAGATAGCCGATAGCCATCAAATCTGGGAGGAGCTGCATGAGATTTAATCTCATATGCACAGAGGAGAGAAACCACAAAATCCCGAAAGGATCAAGACCATCCATCGTTGAAGAGGATGCGTGGCGGTAACCTGAGGACCCATCAGGGTTTCAGATATTGGGAATCTGAGAGGTAAGAGTCGGGAGGGAGGAAGTCTTGACTCACGAAGTCACAAAGACATCAGAGCCATCCATCTAGGAGGACGTGTGTCATGAGATCCTCGTATCTCGAGGGTTCGACATTGGAGGGAAGAACAGGGAAGTCTTTTGACTTCGCAACTTGTGAAGTCCCGAAGGAATCAGGACCGTCCATTTTGGAGGACAGGTGGTAGCGATCAGGGTCATATCATGGATTTGGGTATCGTAAGATAGGAGGCATAGGATTTTTCTCTACAAAGTCCCGAGTCACGAGATCATGATGCAATCTGAACCATTGATCGAGGAGGAAGGAGAGCCATAAGAACTAACATCTCGATACATCGCATATCAGAGGTTCCAGAGTTTTGGAGAGGGAAAATCAAACTCTTGATTGCACGAAGCTCTGAGTAGCGAGGAGCAGAGACAACCATTGGATCCAGGTCATAGGAAGACCATTGGATCAAAACCTTTGCCATATCATGCACTCGGAGGTTCGGAGGTTGAGAGAGTTCCTTTTCAACTACAGAAGTCGTGAAGTGTCGAGGGCCGAGATTTAGGGCGGACACGTGGCGCGACCATCAAGTGGGGACCACGTGGTTGACAGGAGAACATTCATCACCTGGGAAGGAGTCAACATCCTATTGACTTATCGCACTTCGTATATTCACTAGAGGAGAGCACAAGAGCTTGACTCTTCAACTTGCGAAGTCGAGAGTAGCGAGAGGTGCTAGCGGTTAGCCCTAGCCTACAGTTGTATGTAGAGGGCTCCAAGGAGGAGGGCCATACCCATATCGCAATCTCGGGTATTAGAGGTTTGAAGAAGGAGGAGTTGAGGGCTTTGACTCGCAAACTCGCGAGATTGTGATTTTGAGAAAGGCGATTGTGTTAAGGCATTGCTCGGAGCGCTGTGGTCTCTCAGAGAAAGGGGAAGCTCATGCCTAGTGCTCATTCACATAGGTGGAGTTTCTGAAGGACCTTTGGATCAGGTTTGTTAGGTCTCGAGGAAGGTTAAAAGGAACATTTTGGTTCTGTCGATCCGATAGGAAGAACAATCCTGTAGCGTATCTTGACCCGAGGGTCGGTGGTCTGCATCAATTTTGGTATTAGAGCTTGAATCCATTTGTATATTGCAAGCAGAGGAAGTGAGAGGAGAAAGAGTACTCTGATACATGTCAAGTGTGGTATTAGAGCTTGACTCTGTTTGTATATTGTAGGCAGAGGAAGCGAGAGGAGAAAGAGTACTCTGATACACATCAATTTTGGTATCAGAGCCTGACTCTGTTTGTATATTATAGGCAGAGGAGGTAGAGAACATAGAGGAAAACACTCTGATAAATATCAATTTTGGTATCAGAGCGGGACTTTTCCATATGTTTCAAGTGAAAGAAACAGAGGAAAAGAAAGGAAAAGTGCTGAAACTTTGTGAAGATTGTTGCAAGTACACAACAGTCAAGAAGACAGTCAGAGGACTATAGGGGATGCTGAAAGCACTCAGGGTTGCAGAGTAGTAGCAAGTTTTCTAGGAGGGCAGACAGAAGGAAGGGAGATGGCTACTGAAGGCCATGCATGCGATGGAAAGAAGATCCATCAGCAGCAGAGAAAGGATGCGATGGACAAAGAGATCACCGAGATCATAGCGAGAATGGAAATTATGGCATTGCAGATGCAATGACATGCAAACTCAAGATGGGTGTATGAATGGCCCATGAAGACGAAGGCAAAATGGCCAGTCAAGGAATTGTTGGCCAGAATACAATAGAGGATGGTTGAGGCATGCTAAAAGCCTCAGGGATGAGTAGATGGAAATGGTTCAGATATGTGAACCAGAAGCTGGGAAAAATCTCAGTGATGATGAGGATGAACTGAGATCACTGGAAGATCTCAGAGAATCGCAAGAGAGAAGAATAGAAATTTCCAATTGCCAGGAGGGAAATGAAGTGAGGTTGCTGCGGGATCTCATAGATTGTTAGGAGGACAACGAGGGAATTTTTCATTACCAGGAGGGCAATGAGATGAGATCCGAGGGTCTCATAGACTGCCAAGAGAGCAGCAGAGAAGAAATCCCATACTACTAGGAGGGCAAGGGAGAGAAGATGAGCTCAAAGCTGAGTTCATATCAGCAAGGACAACTGACAGAGAAGGTGGATAAGAGGAATCTTATGATGATTGGGGGAATTAGGATATTCCCACCACATCACCCAGGGGAGGAAAAAGTCTGTGTTGCTGAAGCAACAACAGAAGAAAGACAACTAGTAGAGACTGTCATGGAAGAAGAATTGGAGCAGATATCGAAAGCTACCCAAGCAGAAGAAGGAAATGAACATTCTAAGGAATGATTCAAATTTTTCAGCTAGGAAGCTGAAATGACTGTAGCACTGAAACTTGCAGCATGAGAAAAAGAAGAGGAAGCAGAAAACATTGATTTTGCTGAGCTGTACCAAGAGTTTGAAGCCCTTGAGAGAAGGGTGAAGGTGCAGGGCATGCACATACAACATATCAGGTTGGAAGCAGATGAAGGTGAGTTCCAGTTTGAGGAGCAGCTAGAGAGAGCTGGAGATACACCAACATGAGAGATGGCAACAATAACACTGTTACAGGAAGAAGCTGAGCAACATCTCAGTAATGAGATTGTAGAATTGAAATCTGCAACAGAGTGGCAAGTTAAGACCACAATAGGTGGAGGAGATGTCATGGGGGATCATGATGATCTTCCCATTTGTAGAGAAGAAATGCAGTCGAGGAGACTGCATGAACAAAGCCAGCCATTGGAGCAGCTGGACAAGGAGATAGAACAACTCATAAAGATGATGTTGAAATCAACAGAGGAGATCAGCACAGGGAAGCTGAACAATAGAGAGACTGCAAGGAAAGCAGAAGCAAAGTAGTAGCAACAACAGAGAGATGGAGAAGAGATACAACTCTAGAGGACTGTTTGGGATCCAGGTGGATTTCAACAGCGGTGCTAGGGAGCTCATGAGCAGGAGCTCATGAATTTTTCATAGCAGAGGAGTATGATTCAAGAGCATCACTCCAGCCAACCATGCGTCATCCAACCATCCCACTCAGCGCATTCAAATAGAACATTCAAAGAGCACATTCAAGGAAGAGAGGCGCTAGTCCTCTCACATTTTGAATTTGAAATTGTATTAAATGTATGTAAGGCTGGTAGAGCCAAAGCCGTGCCTATGAGCATGCATTAAGTAGAACTAGCCTTTAATGGTTGTAAATATGGATCTAGATCTGATCTGGACTAGACAACCCATTCAATGTAAAGTTAATGTAATTGAGTAGAGTAGGTGAGGATGGAGGGAAAAGCTCGAAGAGCCCCCTCATGTAAAATATATTTTTTTGATCTTGTTTTGGATAGGTAGCGAGAGTTAGGAGAGCTCTACGTGAGAGTCTGTGAGAGTAGCACAGATAGAGAAGAGAGGAGAGCCGAGACTCTGTCAAAGTCTAAGCTCGAACACATTGTAAAAGAGGCATTTTACATTAATACAAACAACAATTTTTCCTGCATGATATTCTATATGGGATGAATGTCTCTATGTGTTAATGATATGCTGTAGATGTATGCTAGTTATGCCTTTGTAGGGTCAGATAGGCTTTGCTATCTGTGGGTTCTTTGATTTCAGGTTTGGGGTTCTTTGAGGCTTCATGTCAAGAGGGTGTGGCAGAATGCTGTGGGTTCTGAATGCCAGTGCAGAGATGCACTCCTGAGTTCTGCAAAATTTGGGCAAGGACATGCCAGGAGGGTGCACAAGCTAAAGTCTTAGGCTTAGGAAGGAAGCCTCAAGGTTGCTGAACACCTTAGAGGTAAGACTGTGCAGAGGAAATCATAGAAGAAGATAGAATCTCTGAGGAGTTCTATAGAGCTCTGCTAGGAGGACATTGAGCAGATGCACAGGTTGCATTGAGGAGAAGAACTCTATCTTGAGTTCAGGGAAGACAAAAATTCTGAGGAATTCTGGGAAAGATCCACCAAGAGGGTGTTGAGTAAGTGTCAATTTTCATAGGAAAAACTCTTAGAGTTCTGAGGAAGAAGGAAGTGTCAAGAGGACTTTCACAAGGTTACTGAACACCCTACAGGTTCAACAAATTATGCTTGAGCATAATTAGCCAAGATGGCACTTATATCCTTCAAGGAATAAAAGGAATAAAGACCATTGGGTTTTGAGTAGTTGAAGCTCAAGGAGGAAAAAGACCTGTGCAAGGAGTGCACCAGGCCAACACCTAAGTAAAGTGTTGACAGACAAATAGCCATTTGAAGGTTCGTCAAGCACAAGGAGTGTGCGCAGGAAGAACTTGTTTCAAGTTCCCAAGCTCAGGACAGATAGCACCTTTGTGTCTGTGGAGACTCTGCAAGGAGTGCAGAGTTTGAAGAATCCTTTAAGGATTCAAGGAAGACAAAGCTCAGGAGATACAATGCCTTTATGCACAGAGCAATAGCAGCAAGGAGTGCAGGAAGTCGGGGAGACCCTTCAAGGTTTCATAGTCCCGAAGCTCAGGAGGGAAAGTGTCTTCAAGAACGCAGGTGAGACTAAGGTTGTAGGCTTGCAAGAGAAAAAAAAGCCGAGACCTTTGATACTTTGGAAATATTCCAAGGAGGAAGAAGAGAAAACTCAGGTGGGAGATACAGTTTCCATTGATTCAGAGCTGGAGAGGAAGATCTGGATCATTGAAGTTTCACATCCAGGCGGCGCAAGAGAGCGTAGTGGAAGAGAGAGATATGGGTCGTCAGATCTAGAATAGATAGCCGATATCCATCAGATCTAGGAGGAGCTGCACGAGATTTAATATCATATGCACAAAGGAGAGAAACCACAAAATCTCGAAAGGATCAAGACCCTCCATCGTTGAAGAGGACACGTGGTGGTAACCTGAGGACCCATCAGGGTTTCAGATATCGGGAGTCCGAGAGGTAAGAGTCGGGAGGGCGGAAGTCTCAACTCATGAAGTCCTGAAGACATCAGAGCCATCCATCTAGGAGGATGAATGTCACGAGATCCTTGTATATCGAGGGTTCAACATCAGAGGGTGGAATAGGGAAGTATTTTGACTTCGTGACTTGCAAAATCCTGAAGGAATCAGGACCATCCATTTTGGAGGACAGGTGGCAGAGATCATGGTCATATTGCGGATTCGGGTATCATGAGCTGGGAGGTAGAGGCCTTTTCTCTACAAAGTCTCGAGTCATGATGTTGCGATGCGATCTGAACCATTGATCGAGGAGGAAGGAGAGTTGTGAGATCTGGCGTATTGATACATTACATATCGGAGGTTTAGGAGTTTTGGAGAGGGAAGATCAAAATCTTGATTGTGCGAAGCTCCGAGTAGCGAGGAGTAGAGACAGCCATTGGATCCAGGTCATAGGAAGACCATTGGATCATAAACTTCTCCATATCATGCACTCGGGGGTTTGGAGGTTGAGAGAGTTCCTTTTCGACTACAGAAGTCAAGAAGTGCCGAGGGCCGATATTTCCGGTGGACACGTGGCACGACCATCAAGTGGGGACTGTGTGGTTGATAGGCGAATACTCCTCTCCTAGAAAGGAGTCAACATCCTGTTGACTTATCACACTTTGGAGATTTGCTAGAGGAGAGAATGAGAGCTCGACTCTTCAACTTGCGATGTTGAGAGTAGCGAGAGGTGCTAGCGGTTAGCCCTAGCCTACGGTTGTATGTAGAGGGCTCCAAGGAGGAGGGCCATACCCATATCACAATCTTGGGTATCAGAGGTTTGAAGAAGGAGGAGTCGAGGGCTTTGACTCGCTAACTCATGAGATCATGAGTTTGAAAAAGGCGTTTGTGTTAAGGCGTTTCTTGGAGCGCTATGGTCGCTCGGAGAAAGGGGAAGCTCGTGCCTAGTGCTCGTTCACACAGGTGAAGTTTCTGAAGGACCTATGGATCGGGTTCGTTGGTTCTCAAGGAAGGAAGAAAGGACCATTTCGTTTCTGTGGATCCGATAGGAAGAATGATCCTGTAGCGGATCTTGATTTGAGGGTCAGGGGTCTGTATCACTAGGAAATTCGAATTCATTGTGAGAATTCTATTGCAGGGATTGTGCAGAGGAGGCAGGTTGTCTGGAGGCAGAGAATTGGCACATGAATTTGTCAATTTTTTCATGACAGTGTGAGACGATTGTATTTTACTGAGAGCTCTTGGATTAGATTTTTGTATGATATTGTTTCATGATCCATGATATACATAATATATGATAGTGGGGTTTTTAGCTTTATGATTTCCCAGAAAAACTTCTGTGTTATGTGTTCTTGATATTTCACTTTGTGATCGTGGTTTAATTTCCGCAAGAATATTAGTAGAAGAGATTCTGTATTTAACAGTGGCATATAATTGTTAGATCAAGAGAATCCAGGAAATACTTAATTTGTATCGAAAATTTCTACAGGGTGAACCATGTATATCTTGTGTCTTTTGTTGGCTTTGTGCTGTGTTGTTTATGCTTTAAATATTCCCAGTGATGTGATTGTTATATATGATAGATATATCTATGAATTCTTAGTTCTTTATCTATGTTGAATGTGTTATATCTAAGTTATGATTCTAAGTACGATGTATATGTTATCATTGTTACTACGTCAATCTGTCCTTAGGGTTTGTTCTGCGATGTGAATGAAGTTGACAAACTAATGCATGTTGTTCCTAATTACTCTGCAAAAGTGTTATAATCACATATCTGTGTCCCATATTGGTTACAGACACTTGAGTCATGTAACCCCCCCTGCTTCTACCTAGGGTGAGACTTCACCTGCTTTGTAGGTGTTGCTGAAAGGGCCGGTAGTTAGGGTTTTGTTGGTGCGTTGTTGAAGCGTTGAACCTTGGGTCTACCCCTGTGCCAGCAAATGGTTTCGTTGCTGGGACCTGAAACTGTGATTGGTGGGAACTGAAGTAAAATAAAAGAGAAGCTCTGTGCATAGATCTATTGGTGTAGTGTGCAATACTCTACTTGACTTGAGAAGCTCTGTGCTAAGAGAGAGATTCGATATGAAGAAAAGAGGTAATATCTTAAAAGAGGTAGAGCTTTGTGTTTCGATAAGAGTAAGGTAACTGAAATTTTTTGTTTTGAAAGAATGAATATAGGTATGTTTGATAGATTTTGTCTGATTCTAAAGGCTAGGCTGCAATTGCAAGAAAGAGTTGATCTGAATAAATTTGATAGAAATGAAGAAAGATATGTTACCTATGCATATAAAGGATTTTTGGACTAATAAATGGATGCAAGAACCTAGATTTTTTTTTTGCAGATTGCAGGTCCAACATTATGATCCTACAGAAGAAGTTGGGGAACATACAAGAGAAAGAGAGGATTGACATTGTTTTATAACTGCAGAAGATCGGGACATCTTGCTAAGGAATTCCCTGGTACAAGTCATATCTGTCTTTGTTGTAAGATTGTTGGTCATGAAGATGAAGATTGTCCAAGGATGATTTCTAAAGTTGAACAAATGAATATGAGACAAGAAAACCATGAAGGAAGTCAAGAAAATAAGAGCATGTTATAGAATCATCAAGAGAAAGAATCAGAGAAAGCTCAGACTATGTTATCACAGTTGAAAGAAACAATGGATGTTCACAAAGATGTCACTTTACTAGAGATCCTAAAAGTAAAACAACGCATAAGTGAAAGAATAGAAGACTTTGACATAGACTGTGTCTTGGATGAGGAAACAAAAGTGAATATTATGATAGAAGGCACTTGGGAAATTTTGGGAAAGCCTACTATGGTACCTTCATTGGGAAGGATAGGATTGTTCAAGGGAAAGATGATAACCTTATGTAGAAGAATTACTAATGTACCTATTATTACTCATGGAACATCGACCGAAGAAGAATTTGAAGTCATTAAGTTTGTTGAGAACAACGCCTCATTCCCACTTTTGCTAGGTAAGTCCTGGATTGAGAAAGATCATATCAGAAGGAAAGCAGAGGAAGAATCTATAGAAAATAAAAAGCAAGAACTAAGAGATTTCATAGCTAGAAAAGTAGATCAACTAATAGAAGAAATAGAGGATTTGTCGAAGCAACAGAAGGCAAGATAATTAGCTAGCAAGGTTGAAAGAATGCAGGAAGGATTGAATGACCTATCCATGTAAGAAATAAGTATATCCACCCAGGAATGATTAAGAGAAGGGATATTAACTTCGAACCCTTTGAGAGCACATCAGCACTTCGAAGTCACTACGCTAGAAGAAGATAAGAATAAGAATGGAAAGAGGAATCCAGAAACACTTAGAGAGACTCAGATCACAGGAAAGAAGGAAAGGAAGCTCAGTAAGAAGAAAGATAAGTTGGAAAAGCTGCATGAAGAGAACAGAGGGAAAACTTCACATACTGGGACTTCGTAGGAGGCCGGTTCGCAGGATTTGAACCTCGTCGGAACAACAAGACTGCGCAAAATGGGACTTCAGCCTGGAGAAGCTATATGACCATTGGAGGCACCCCGACCGTTAGAACGACACTCCAGAACGACCAGGAAACACATTTATGGGTGCATAGACTTCTTTTGGGATGTTGATACCGTGACATAACAGATAGATTCGCATTGATGGAAGCATTCCTATCGGTTGGAAGAATATGTTACGACGCCTACTTATTTAACCCTAAGGACGCTGCATCGGGACCATATTTCTCCACCCGTGATTAACCGAGATAAAAAAGATTTGATTGTGTGTCGAGCCGTGTTATTAGAAGCTAGACGTCGTTGTCCATTTGACTACCCCGCTTATTCATTTGCCTACCCCAACCTGTTTTCTTAAACATTTGAATGTCGAGCGAACCAACTGAGTTAGAGAAGTTTGTTGAGGAGGTTCTTAAGAAGTTCATGGCTGATAGAGCTATGTCTAAAGGAGTGCAGGTGTCATCGACTAGGGAAATGAAAGCTTCCCCTTCGACCAGATGTCGCTCTGGCCGTACTAACCCTGTGACTGAGCAACAAAGTAAGCATCGAAGCGATCTGGCTAATGCGAAGCATATCCTGCCGATCTTACCTGACTATATCTCTCGTTTAGCTGGCATGGTTAAACGCGAAAATATCCCATGAGATTATGAGTACACCTTGATCACCGCATAGATTCCGAAGGGAATACACATAGTTGGAAGCTAGTTGGGATAGATCCCATCTTTGAAGAACATCGACTTTAACCTTGGAGATAGAAAGAATTATGTCGTGCTTTCACCTCACCGATACTTGAAGAAGACCACTGGGAAGAAGCCTCACATCATCTCCCAGTCATGGATTAAGGAGATGGCACAGTCCACTATACTTAACGTGATGAAGATTCCCCATTTTGGCCGACATCAGGAGGTTAACGCTTGCGTTAAACTCCTCTTGTCGTGATACCATGGAAGATACCTGTGGCTTGACAGGTAGATTACTGTGGATCTGATGTTGATCCACTTGATTATAGGATTGAGCATGTAGGGACTCGATCCTCAATAGTTCTACCCAAAGAAGGCCTCGAACCACTCCATGGCACAACGCATTAAGGAGGCATATGACAAAGTTGAAACATGAAAGTGATGGTACAAGGTAGCCTCTATCTAGATGGTGCAATGCACCTCGCTTGCCAACTCATAGCTGGAAATCTCATTAGAAAAAACCACCCCACATAGCTCACCGACTTTGTGGTGGACCTCGGAGGGAAATGCGTGGAGGGAATGCAGATGAATTGGGTGAGTTACCTCATCAACAAGCTTGAGAAAGACTACTGCGAAGAACAGGATCATGGATATGAGTTCCACTTCAGCTGGCTACTTGTGTTGATTGCATTTATCGCTTGGAAAATGCCAGAAGGAGCAAATTTTCCAGAAATTGAACCATCGGAGCCATTGGCATCTATATTTTCTGCATTATGGTACACAAATGACATGTCGAAGCAATGGTAGTCGAACTGATGCAGGAGCATCGCCAACATTAAGCGAGCTAGCGCGGAAGCAAAGGACAACTAGACAAGCGCCAGCGCAAATTTTGAAATTACTTTGAAATTGTTGCACAATCTTAAATGAAGTCATTAAGAAAAGGCACACTTGTATATTGTAATTAGACCTTCAGCGATTCGTTCTCGTCCTTAGTAGGTAGGAGGCATTTATAGTAGTTAATGCAGGTAGGTAGAATTTAATTCTAGATTAGACTGTTTGAGAGCGCAAGAGGCAAACGGGATATAGACACCCTCATTGTGTATTGTAACATTATTATGAGGAGCATTGTAGAGAAGAGAAAGCGCATGTAGAGAGCTGTGTAAGAACACCCATGTACAAATATTTGGATTAATAGAAAGAGGTTGATTCAAATTCATGGGTTCGTGTTTGTTCTCTGTGTATTGATGTTGAATGATATGCTCATGAATGTTTTCTTCCTGTTATATACTTGCTTCATATGTTGTGTATATGATTTCATGTGTTGAATTGAAGTCTGAGAGGAAGAGGGAATGAGTTTCAATTGTTTCTCTATCTGAGTAAGAATTCCTGCAAGGAGTGCAGTTGAAGTGTCCGCAAGGAGTGCGTCGACAAGAATTCAGGGTTGCATCTCTGAAGCTCAGATAGTTTTACTTTTTTTCTCATTCCCCTAGAAGTGTAGTTGGGCACAGGAGCCATGCAAGGAGTGCGCAGGCTGAGTGAAATCTCAGGGTTGTGGACTTGGGGAAAACATTTAGAGACTGCTGCTGCAAGTATGCACAGGGTCGAAGGATTCAACACTTAGAAGTGGTTGAATGTCTGCCGCAAGGAGTGCATGCAAGGTCTTCTGAAAGATTCAGAGTTATAGGAAAGCTCAGGAAGGATAGGGCCTTCGAACCTGTTGAAGGACAACGCAGGGAAGCACCGCAAGTTTGCGTGCAGGTGGACGAGTTTCATGGAGGAACACTTGGTCATTCACAGAAACCACCAAGAAGGAACAGACGGTCGAAATTCTTCGAAGGGGATCTGCAAAATTCTGTGAGCCGTTAGATCTCGCAGAGAAGCAGGGGAGATGCCGTGAGTATTCCCAAGAGGTTATAAGATCAGGAGGGGCAGGACCGTATATCCGAGCCACAAGGGCCGTCGGATTTACACGTGAATTCGTGTATCGGGGTTTCATGGGTTGAAGTCCCGTAAACACTGCAACGGGAATAGCGAAATCATGAAACGCGATATCCCGATGGCTAAAGGAACGGTGTGGGGCCACAAGAGTCAGCAGGCAGACATGTGGCATGTCATTTCGGGGTTTCGTGGCGAGAAGTCTCGAAACATATGCATCAGGATTTGCGATATTGCGAACCTCGAAGTACCGATAGAGTGGAGGACCGTTGAATAGTCAACTCGCGCATGTGTCGGAGTTTCGGCATATCGGAAATCGGGAGTCGGGGATACAAGTTTTTCGACATCACGAGTGTTGAAATCCCGATAGAGAAAACCCCGATAGGAAAAGGTCAGCGTTGACTGGTTGTCAGGTTTCGGGGATTCGAGAGTACAACGCTCGACCACTGACCTCATGAAGTTGCGAAGTCCGATTCCCTGAGTATAAAGAGGGGATCCTATGAAGAGTTGCTGTGGGTGCAGATTTTTCCCGATAGGGAAATAGAAGAACTGTTGGAATTCTTCAGGCCATGTGAAAGGAAAGATCCTGTGTGTGCATGCCGACCTTTCGACCTGTGGGTTGAGAGGTAGCGGGCGTTGTCGTCAGTTTGGTATCAGAGCACAGAAAGGTTCTTTGCTCTTTGTAGCAGAGAAGAGAATTCACCATGCCGCCAAGGAGAAGGGACATGCAAACACCCGATCCACTAGAGGAGAGGGAAATGCTGAGGAGAAGGGGCAGGCAGATGATAGATCCAGCCATGGAGAGAGAAATGCGTGATCTACGATCTAGACTCGAAGACATGGAGACAACTCAAAGACGCACAGCCAATGCAGGGGATCTTAGTGATTCTGAAAGTGAAGTTGAGGCTGAACATGAAGAAGAAGTTGCAGCCGAAGACGCATCAAACGAGCATTTGATCAGAGCTATTGCTAGGATGGGTGCAAGAGAAAAGATAGACATTCCAGTTTATGAGGGAAACTTGGATGTAGAGGAGATTCTAGACTGGATTAGAGCTCTGGACACATTCTTCGACTACGAAGATGTCGAAGAGGACAAGAAGGTCAAGCATGATTTCACTAGATTGAAAGGACATGCAACATTGTGGTGGGATGAACTACAAGATGACAGATGCTGCAAGGGCAAGCAGAAGATCAAGAGCTGGGATAGAATGATCGTGAAGCTTAAGGCAAAATTCATCCCCAGGGACTTTCAAATTACTCTGTTCAGGAGGATGCAGAACCTGAGACAGAAGCTGATGACAGTGAAAGAATACACTGAGGAATTCTACAAGCTAAACATCAGGGCAGGTCATTGGGAGAGCGATGATGAAAAGGTTGCCAGATATATGAATGGCCTGAGATATGATATCCAGGATGAGATGAGCATGGTAACCATCCGAATGGTGGAAGATGCTTATCAGATGGCTTTGGAAGCATAGGAGAAGCTGAGCCGAAAGCAGGGTCAGAGAGGCCGAGGCAAGAGTCAGCCCAGAGGCAAATCAGTTGCCCAGGAAAAATATCAGAAGCCCAGGGAGGACTGGAAGAAACCTCAGACTCGAACTGAGAGAGGTGGGACCTCACAGCGAGGGAAATATGCTGAACAATGAGGGCAACATGCTGAGCAGAGAGGAGACTATGCTGACAACAACACTTTTCCTCGTACTAGAGGTAGAGGAAGAGGAAGAGGTGGAGTAATTACATGCTTCACATGTGGAAAGAATGGGCACAAGTCTTAAGAGTTTCTATATAAGAAGAAAGAAGGGGGAGAATCTCACATCACCGAAGCACAGAGGCAGGATGCTGAGGTAGAAGACGCTGAAGGCGGAAGATCGCTGATGATGCGAAAAGTCCTTTTGACACCCGAGAAGGAGGTGGAGAGTTCAGTCCAAAGGACCAGACTTTTCAGGACTTCTTGCAAAACCAAAGACAGGGTATGCAAGGTCATTGTAGACAGTGGTAGCATGGATAATCTCATTTATACAGAGACGGTAGAGAAGCTGGAGCTGGAGACGACTGATCATCCGAGCCCATACAGATTTTCGTGGCTACAAAAAGGACACCAGGTAACTGCCACTAAATAATGTTTAGTTGAGTTCAAGATAGGAGGATATAATGATAAGATATTATGTGATGTCATTCCTATGGATGTTTGTCATCTATTGCTAGGTAGACCATGGCAATATGACAGGAATGTGATTCATGATGGGAGGATGAACACATACACCCTAGAGAAGAATGGGAGGACACACATGTTGCTTCCAATTAAAGATAAGGAGGTGAATCCAGAGGTAAGCAACACTATACTTCTCATGAGTGGGAAGGAACTTCTTACAGAGGTTAAGAAGAAGGAGGATCCACAGTTTATGGTGGTCAGAAAGCCAAGAATTGTTCTGACTAGCACAAGGGTGGATGATTTACCAGATGAAGTTCAGGAACTGCTGGAAGAGTTCGCTGACATAATAGTGGACGAACTACCTCGTTCGTTACCACCAATCAGAAGTGTGAGTCATCATATTGAGCTCGTACCAGGAGCTAGTTTTCCAAACAAAGCTACGTACAGATTGACACCACAGGAGAATGAGGAGGTTAAAAGGCAAGTCCAGGATTTGTTGGACAAAGGTTTGGTCAGGGAAAGCTTGAGTTCATGTGTTGTTCCAACAATACTCAGTCCAAATAAAGATGGAGGCTGGAGGATGTGTACTGACTTGAGGGCGATCAACAAGATAACCATCAGGTACAGATTTCCATTGCCGAGGATGGATGATCTGATGGATTTCTTAAGTGGAGCAAATTATTTTTCAAAGATTGATTTGAAAAGCGGTTATCACCAGATCCGCATGAGAGAAGGTGACGAATGGAAGACAACACTCAAAACCAATGAAGGGTTGTATGAATGGTTTGTTATGCCATTTGGATTAACAAATGCATCGAGTACTTTCATGAGGTTGATGAACAAAGTCCTGAGGGAGTTCATCGGGAAATTTGCCATTGTGTATTTGGATGACATACTTGTTTACAGTAAAACAATGGTAGAGCATCTAAAGCATTTGGCTACAGTGATGCAGAAGTTACAATAGGAGAAGCTGTTGATAAACATGAAGCAGTCCTCATTCATGAAGACATAACTCATTTACTTGGGATTTGTTATTTCAGCAAATGAGTTGAGGATGGATCCAGGTAAGGTGGAGGTAATCAAGAATTGGCCATCACCGAAGAATGTTTTTGAGGTGAGAAGTTTTCACGGATTGGCTAGCTTCTACCGAAAATTCATCAAGAATTTCAATGGGATTAGCGCAACAATGATGGACACAGTGAAGAAAAGACACAAGTATTTTCACTAGACTGAAGAGGCCGAGAAGAGATTCAATTTGTTGAAGAGGAAGATTACAGAACAACCAGTTTTGGTGTTACCAGATTTCCAGAAAACATTTCAAGTGAAATGCGATACAAGTGGATTTGCAATCGGGGCAGTCTTGAGTCAAGAAGACATGCCGATAGCGTATTTCAGCGAGAAGCTGAATGAAGCAAAGATGAAATACTCCACTTATGATAAGGAGTTTTATGCCATCATATAGGCATTGAAGAAATGGAGGCATTACTTGATCCCGAAAGAGATTGGAAGTGAGCAACCAATGATCCAGGCTAAGGAGACAGAGACTGGAAGTGAGCAACCAGTGATCCAGTGGCAGAAGTAGATGCCAGTGGCAGAAAAGCCACAGATGGAGTGCATACTGGATAAAAGAGTGAGTAAGAGGACCGGGCGAAAGTAATACTTTGAGTATCTGATCAAATGGAAGAACCATCCAGTTGAAGATGCCAGCTTGGAGACCGAAGTAGAGATCCAGAAGCATGGACATACCGTGCGCGAGCTCATGGATAGGAGCCCATGAAAATTTTCAAGCCAAGGAGTATCATGCAGGAGCATCGCCAACATCAAGCGAGCCAGCGCGAAAGCGAAGGACAGTTGGACAAGAACCAGTGCAAATTTTGAAATTACTTTCAAATTGTTGCACAATCTTAAATGAAGTCATTAAGAAAAGGCACCCTTGTATATTGTAATCAGACCTTGAGCGATTCACTCTCGTCCTTAGTAGGTAGGAGGCATTTATAGTAGTTAATGCAGGTAGGTAGAATTTAATTCTAGATTAGACTGTTTGAGAGCGCAAGAGGGAAACGGGATATAGACA
Source organism: Picea glauca (assembly GCA_000966675.3). Taxonomy (NCBI): domain Eukaryota; kingdom Viridiplantae; phylum Streptophyta; class Pinopsida; order Pinales; family Pinaceae; genus Picea; species Picea glauca. Next base: position 358,829 of record JZKD02S0677581.1, on the reverse strand, counting down.
CCCTCATTGTGTATTGTAACATTATTATGAGGAGAATTGTAGAGAAGAGCAAGCGCATGTAGAGAGCTGTGTAAGAACACCCATGTACAGATATTTGTATTAATAGAAAGAGGTTGATTCAAATTCATGGGTTTGTGTTTGTTCTCTATGTATTGATGTTGAATGATATGCTCATGAATGTTTGCTTCCTGTTATACACTTGCTTTATATGATGTGTATATGATTTCATGTGTTGAATTGAAGTCTGAGAGGAAGAGGGAATGATTTTCAATTGTTTCTCTATCTGAGTAAGAATTCCTGCAAGGAGTGCAGTTGAAGTGTCTGCAAGGAGTGCGTCGACAAGAATTCAGGGTTGCGTCTCTGAAGCTCAGATAGTTTTACTTTTGTTCTCAATCCCCAAGAAGTGTAGTTGGGCACAGGAGTCATGCAAGGAATGCGTAGGCCGAGTGAAGTCTCAGGGTTGTGGACCCGGGGAAAACATTTAGAGACTGCTGCTACAGGTATGTGTAGGGTTGAAGGATTCAACACTTAGAAGTGGTTGAATTTCTGCCGCAAGGAGTGCGTGCAAGGTCTTATGAAAGATTCGGAGTTATAGGAAAGCTCAGGAAGGATAGAGCTTTCGAACCTATTGAAGGACAACATAGGGAAGCTGTGACTGGAAGTTCATAAGAAGCATCGCAATTTTGCATATAGGTGGACGAGTTTCATGGAGGAACACTTGGTCATTCACAGAAACCACCAAGAAGGAATAGACGGTCGGAATTCTTCGAAGGGTATCCGTGAAATTCCGCAAGCCGTCAGATCTCGCAGAGAAGCAGGGGAGATACCGTGAGTATTCCCGAGAGGTTCTAAGCTCAGGAGAGGCAGGATCGTAGATCCGAGCCACAAGGGCCATTGGATTTACACGTGAATTCATGTATCGGGGTTTCATGGGTTGAAGTCCCGTAAACACTGCAACGGGAATAGCAAAATCGTGAAACGCGATATCCCGATGGCTAAAGGAATGGTGTGGGGCCACAAGATTCAGTAGGAGGACAGGTGGCACGTCATTTCGGGGTTTCACGGCGAGAAGTCCTGAAACATATGCATCAGGATTCGCAATATTGCGAACCCCTAAGTACCGATAGAGTGGAGGACCGTTGAATAGTAAACTCACGCGTGTGTCAGAGTTTCGACATATTGGAAATCGAGAGTCGGGGATACGAGTTGTTCGACATCGCGAGTGCCAAAATCCCGATAGAGAAAACCCCAATAGGAAAAGGTCAGCGTTGACTGGTTGTCGGGTTTTCGGGATTCGAGAGTACAACGCTCGACCACTGACCTCGCGAAGTTACGAAGTTCGATTCCCCCAGTTTAAAGAAGGGATCCTGCGAAGAGTTGCTGTGGGTGCAAATTTTTCCTGATAGGGAAACAGAAGAACCTTTGGAATTCTTCAGGCCGTGTGAAAGGAAAGATCCTGTGTGTGCACGCCGACCTTCCGACTTGCGGGTTGAGAGGTAGAAGGCGTTTCCATCACGAACATAGTGTTCCATGCGTACTATCAGCAACTGAAGGTTTCCATAGAGTCATTCCCACGCATGACACCGCACACATTGCACCAGTACAGACTGATAGCCAAGTTCCACATAGATTGACATTTCATATATATCACTGCGTGCAGGGATGAGAGAAAGTAAGAGTTATAGTATTATTATAAGCTGACTGACGAAGACATGTAGAAAATTACCAGGGAATGACCAAAGGAGTTCCTTGTACTGGTTGCAGATGTAGAACTCTCCGACGCTGATATCATAGGAATCCCCTTGGTCACCCGGGTCAAGCACATTGGATAGATTAGTGTGAAGAAGACAAATAAAAAGGAGAAAGTTTAGGATATAGAGACTGATGAGGAGGACAACGCCTCTAAAGAAAATGGATCTGGATCCCTAGGAGGAGGAGACAAAGTAGATGGATAGGGAGGAGGGGATGAAGGAGAAAAGAAAGGAGAAGGCGAAGCTACACCATGGAAGGATCCCCCCACTGAAATAATGACTCCGTAGAAAAGGAAGGTTTCTCGGTAGAAACCTTCAACAAGAAAGAAGAAACGCGCCAATAAGCCCTAGCTGGAGGCCATGCTCACAGAGGATGATATCATCTTGGTTCGTAGAGCGATGGATAATGCTTTCAAGGACATCCTGTAGATATATGGAGTGAAGCATGATGAACTATATGTAAGAATCGAAAAGGAATTGAGCAAAGTATAAGAAGCTATTCGTTCAGTCCGCGCAGTCCCCACTGTGCCTTCCTCGTCAGAGAATGCAGAGTTGGGGAATGAGCCAACTCAACTTCGAAGACTTGCAAATGCAACATATGCTCAACTTCAGTGAGTCCAAGAAGAGAAGGAGAAGGCTACAACAACATTGAAACAAGAAAAAGAGGAGGTCTTGGAGCAATTACGCGTAGCGCGGTACTGCGTAACTGCCTATGAAAATGAGAAAGAAGAATTTCATGCAATGGTATAGGAGGACAAAGTGAAGCTACAAAAATAAAACGAGCAGTTTCTTGTAGAATGGGCCGCAGTCAAAGAGGAAGTGAATAGAGCATGTCACTATATGCCAGGTTGGGCAGAGGAGGAACAAGAGTTGGTTGAGGTTCAAGTGGCGAATCTCGCTGAGACCATCCAACAACTTTAAGCGAGGATAATAGAGCTGGAAGTCCTAATAGAGCTGGAAGTCCAAACAGTTCCAAGCACTCCGCAGGAGGTGTACGACCATAGGGATGAAGCTATTAAGAATGAAGTTATAAGGATTAGAGCCCTCGCCTCAGAATGCAAACAACTGAGCGGCATAAGTGCACAACTTTATGAATGCCTCGTAGAAGATCCAGAGCTAAGAAAAATGGAAGCACAACTATAGGAGGTGTAGCAATAGGCACTGTTAGTATAGGTGCAGATGAAGCTACTCACTGTAGTAGAAAGAATGAAGAGATCTTAGGAACAACACATGGTACAACAATAGATTACTTCCATCCAGGGCAGAGTAATGGAAGTCACGCAAAGACTACAACCAGTGCAGGATGAAGCCTGCACGGTGTTTGAAGAAATTGAGGGACAAGGCTCGCAACTAGACTAAGTGGTTGCAATAGTGGAACAATGCTTGGAAGGGCCTGTTACAAAGTAAATGATCCAGGAGTTCATTGAGAAGGAGGCTCAAGTGAAGAAGCAATTTGAGGCAGATCAAGCTAGGCTCGAGGCCTTTGAAGTAGCGTTGCCCAGATCTGAGTGACTTGGGACAAGTCACAGGTGAGTGTTGGGGGCCTGTTGTCCCTTGACCAAGTTTTAAGGAAACATTGGCCATGTTTGACCACTTTTTGGACTTCGACAGGCTGGTCGAAGATGGAGTGCCTAGACGGAGCTGAGATCACGGGATATCACTTATTTTGTGAACCCAACAAGGGGTTCATTAGGCTTTTGGTATTAGGGTTTATGGGATGTCGGCCCATGGGTTTACCCATGATTAGGCCTTTTGTAAGGGGTTGGAAAAGTATAAATAAGAAGGAATGTAATGTAGAAATAATGATTAGCTAAGTGCAAGTGAAGGGTTAGCTAAGTGCAAGACATCGAATATGTATGGCTAAGTGCAAGTGGTTCTGAGTTTCTTTGTGCAACAGACTGTGTATGTAAGGCTCTGTGCTTGATAGAGGAGTTGGCTCTATGCCTTGACCTAATTTTAGGAAGGTGGATCTGGTGGTTAGTGTGCAGATCACCTGTCTGGTGTGAATCTTGGCTCTGTGGCTTAGTGCACAGGAGCGGGTGAATGTAAGAGATTGAAGACTAATAAGAAGACGAAGCAGTTGGTGGATGTAGCCCCACATTGGGGTGAACCGCGTATATCTTGTGTCTTTTGTTGGCTTTGTTTTTTGTTTTTTATGATTTAAATATGCTCAGTGCTGTGATTTTTATATATGATAGATAGATATATGAATGCTTAGTGCTTTATCTATGTTGAATGTGTTAGATCTAACTTATGATGCTAAGTCCAATGTGTATGTTATCATTGTTACTGCACCAATCTGTCCTTAGGGTTTGTTCTGCGATGTGAATGAAGTTGACAAACTAATGCATGTTGTTCCTAAGTACTCTGCAAAAGTGTTATAATGACAGATTTGTGTGCCAACTTGGTTACAAACACTTGAGTCCTATAACCCCCTCTGCTTCTACCTCGGGTGAGTCTTCACTTGATTCACAGGTGTTGTTGAAAGGGCTGGTAGTTAGGGTTTTGTTGGTGCACTATTGAAGCATTGAACCCTAGGTCTAACCCTGTGCCAATAGTATTTCATTAGTATGAATATCAATGCCAAGATACATAGCCTCCACTATTGCAAGGCACACATTCAAATCTTTCTCATGTTGTTTTTGGGCTCTCTCGTGAAGGAGTCAAGCCCACTTGATACTGTGTAAGGAAATGGGAGAGTAACATTATTTTACACATTGAGAATGTGTTGAGGGAACTATAAAATCAATGTAATAGTCCACATAAATACATGAATATTGTCTCAAGATAGACAGATTATCTTAGTGACACTAACAACAAGTTGAGATAACAATAAGGCAAAACAACAACCCATGATACATCATCATAGCTAGCCAGTGAGTCTATTGACACTAGTGTGTTGGATAGGTATACCTCTGATGAATCGATAAAAGATGAGGATCCAACATATCGTGATGACTACGAGGAGATGTGCTAATCAACCGATGTCTAGGATCCAACATCTTCCACTGTGTACAATGCTTATGTCAAAGTTAGTTCAAGCGTGATAACACCTATGCATGATGAGGATCAACACCATATCTCATTTATGATGTTGGTGTTGACGAGGACATGATTGTACCTTGACATGGTGGTGAAATTGAATAAAATCCCTTAGCATTGCAAGATTTGGAGGACCAATTATTGGTCAGGGAGAAGCCTCTTGTGAGGATCCCACACAAGGAACATTTATAGTTACAGGTGTTTGAGGAGAGGTTTGACATAGATGGTTTTGACCATGCACCTATTTTTCATTATAGGGATCATGATTCGTTTCTTGTGGCTCAAGGCTTAGCTACATAGGAGGTAGTTGAGCAAATTCCTTATGGACCAACCATCAAGGAAGTATATGCACCACTTGATTGGGGGATTGCATATAGGACAATGGTGGATACATCACTTTGGAATCCAGGTTCAATTGATATTAGTGGAGTGATTGATACAATGGCCCACATAGGACACATGATTGTACATGATGATACAATGGTGTGTAGTAGTATAGAGAAGTATACATTTATGTATCAATTAAGACAGTTAGATTAGACATGGGGCATACTGGGGAGCATGTTTAGGCATGGGACAAAGTACTCTCCAGAGATTTATCTTCAGTTAGATTTTCCTCGAGACAGAGATACATAGTTTGGAATGATGAATGTTTTATATTATAGCCATGTGAGAAGTGTTCAAGATGAGATTGATGACATGTTAGATTGGATCATGGGGGTTTCAGTTGATTGGAATTCCCACCTTCTGGTGGAATATTCCAAGGATTGGTTTGCATGTGAGTTGATGGAGGGAAAATTTCTGATGACATGTACATAGTGGTGGATGATATCATCTACTACCAAGGTAGCATATACTTAGTCTCTAATTCCAAACTTAGGGAGGATATCATGAGAGCTATGCATGATTCACCTTTGATAGGAGATCCTAGGTACTTCTAGACTTATCGATAGATCAAAGAGAGATTCTCATGGAAGGGCCTTGAGGGCGATGTGTGGAGGCATATGAGGGAGTGCATGACTTGCTAGCAGAGCAAGTCATGGCATACATATCCAACATGACACTCATTTCAGGACAGAGGTGGGAAATAGTGTCGACAGATGGCGATACAGGTCTACCATAGGCACATAAAAGGGACCACATTTTAGGGACTTCACCAGAGTATGAGGCATCGTAGTTAGGAGAATGGTTCTTTCGAAAGGTGTTTAGACTCCATGAATTACTTGAGTACATTGACGATGATCGAGATAGAATATTACCTAGTGCAGTTTGGAAGGAGCCGAACATATTAGCATACACAAAGTGGATTCCTTGTACTTGGTTTCCACCAAATGATGGAATACCAGGGACTCAACTCATTTTGACTATGATGGTTACCAATGTGGCACAACAGTAGCCACAAGTCATTGGGAGTGGTGGACTTCCAATTTGGCGGTGGGATCCGGGAATTCATCTCAGTGATGGATTGGTTCAGATAATGATGATCGACAAAGCCATGACAATGATTGGTTTTCTTTATTTTTGTGATGACAATAGAGGGGAGGTCGAGACTTACTCTATATGGAAGGAAAAACTCGAGTCCAGTTGTGGATTTGCAGAATTATATTTTTTTGAAACACCTTCGCAGGGGAGGGTCCAAGATAGTGGTTTCAGTCCCTTCAAGGAGTTCATCTTGGGGTTCCAAGAGAGGAGGACACAGACTGGGAACGTTGGCCCAATGGTGATGATAATAATGGTGCAACATCAACATAGTGGTACCTTTCTAGGGTTATCTTGGGACCTTGGGATTACATTGCTTGACAATTTAGATGTGAGCACTGGTTTTGACTTTTTGAAGTTTACCTTTGGGAGGCTTAGGGGTGGTTTCTTGGAGGAGTGGTCTTCCAAGGAGTTGACCGATTTTGTGTAGCTTATGATAGCCTGTCTTATCGGGGACAGACATACATATTCTTGTATTAGCACCTTATAGACCAATGCTATGAGTAGAGGGTACTTCACATTATATGGGATAGTTTGGGATCTTAGTGACTTTACCACCTATGGTATTCTTATGTTCACATGGAGAGACTTTGCCGACGATGTATTAGGATACTTTTAGGATTATTCTTTGACGATTGCAGTAGGCTAGGCATGCTGGAGTATTAGGGATTTCCCTTTGACACTTGTAGGTTAAGTGTCGTTGATGCCCGATCAACTTGTGACCACATAGAATTCTCTGTGATGTCTTATTTTATATTTGGTTTAGTGGACTTCACCAGGCTACATTGACTAGATATGATCCTTGATAGTAGGGACGAGTCTTTGAGGCTTCACAACTTGTGGATGCAAGTGTGGAGGATGAAATTTATACAATAAGATCATATATTTATGATCATAGTGGCACATCATCAACATGGTGATTCCTTTTGGAGGACAGCTTGGGACCCTGGGATTTTAGTAGGAGACAATGCGGTAGTTGACACAGAGGCAAGATCCAATTTTTCCCTTCATGAGATTGGTACCCTAGCCGAGTAGTTCCTTGATGGGTGGATCAAGTTGTTGCAGCACTGAGTGGCATTACTTGTGGCTGGTTTTCAAGAGGCCTCTTATGTTAGTACATTATTAGACCACGCCTTGAGCGGAGGATGCTTCACATCTTACAGGGTGGTTTGGGATCTTGATATCATTTTCAATTTCAGTCTAGATCAATTGATGGAGCGTTAGGTCATGATGGCATTGCTTGAGGACAAACAATCTTTGGGAAGGGAGGATTTGTTATGTCCCCATTTTTGGGTTCCTCTGTTTTGTATTAGAAGGGACTTCCGTGGCTTGTCAGTGGAGAAAAATGAGTAAAAAAGGGGGTCATTTAATGTCACTTAGTTAGGAGATGTTATGTTTTTAAAGTGACATTAGGGAAGTAAAGTAACTTTAAATTAATAATTTACTTAACCATTATTAAAGAGACTTTTAATCTTAAAGTGAAAATTTGAGGGAAAATAAGAGTTGTATTTGATTTAGTCAAAAAGGGGAAATTCTAGAAGTTACATTTGATTTGGTCAAAAAGGGGAAAGTTCTAGAAGGCATGGAAAAAGGATAAAAGGAGGGGTACAACCTCACTTTGGAATTATGAGTTGATTGATCTCTTGTATGGTGCTCTTGGAGCCATTGTTTTTTTAGGGTTTAGCAAAACCCTTCCATTGTTGGTCTTGTTTCGATGGTGCAATATCCACCCTAGTTAGACAAGGAGGATGGTCCATCCATGATCTTCATTGGAGCTTCATCTTGGATTTTTTTTCATTTTTGGGTTGTAGTGCTTGGAGAGGTTGTGGCACTTGGAGGGTTTGATCTCATCTGTTGAGGAGGCCATGGCATGATTCCAAGATTTTTTGGCTTGTATTGTATGTTTTCCATTAATGTATTGCAACTGCCATATCATCCATTGGATTATTGTATTCATATCTTCATTCATAATAAAATACCACCTGTCCTCCCTTCTATTTCTGGTGTATTTGTATTACATGCAATATGTTTCACAAAATGTCTATTAGTAGAATACATGCAAACTGTTTGTGATAATTTGCCAACAAGATTAGAGAATCAAGAACATTTGTTACATAGAAGGACATAATATCCCAACCCATTCTATTGAGTATATTAAAGAGAAGTTACATTAGGAAGAGTTAAATAAGTACAAGTTTGGACTATCATATTCACATCATCATAGTTGCATGTTTTGATATATTTCTAATCATTGTAGATGACTTGATTTTAAAGTTGCCTTTGCCTCACCTTTTCTAATAGCATCTCTCACCATCCATTCAATCCTTAAACATCTTCCTATGATTTTGTTTTACCCTAAAAAAGCTAATGCCTACTAAAGAAAGATGGAATATTGATACCATGTATCAACATTTGATACTATTCACTTAGATTACCTAAGACAAAGATTAATTATAAATCTATATTTAATATCATAATTTTTAGCTATGATATATGCTAACAAATATAACGTTGTAAGCCTTAAAAATAATTTATCTTGACTTGTAGTATAAAATGATTTTAGTCTGAAGTAATTTGATTTCATTGTTGATAGCAAGTGTTAAAACCCATCCCATGCATGAAGGGTTGTTTTATTATGAATATAAAGAGAAGCTCATCCCATGCATGAAGGGTTGCTTTATTATGAATATAAAGAGACATGGCACAACCTTTAAATCACGGGTATGTTTTGGGAACTCTCTAGTATGTTTTCAAATAGCTTCGACCTTCTCTTGTAATTTAATGAAGATCTATCTTTCTTAATTCAATGATCTAGTGTATGTATGTTTCAATCTACAAAAACCAAGCTATTTTCGAACTATAACCTAACTTGAACCTATAACCTTTAACCTACTGACAACATAAATCAAATAAAACTTTTGATAAAAAGTAAACAAATATTTCATAAAACCTAGGGACACACAATGAGCATCCAATGATTGAATTTTTATTCCCCAATTACTATGGAAAAGTTTATTCTCCAAGGTGGCATTTGTAGAAATTTCGCAAACGAATAAAAAATTCAATATTTCTACAAATATTTTGAGCTATGTTATCGAATTTATTGAATAATATCAAAGCATACAATACATCTCTAGCTTAGTCCTGAGAGAAAATACTAAAAAAATGCAAAGAATGAAAGGCCATTTTGTCAAGGTTGAGGTTACGATTAGGACCCTTAATTTCTTATATTCTTTAGTCTCTAAGAGATTGGGTCAAGGCTTATATAATCATTTCTTTTTGGAATGATGGGAATCAAAGAGAATGGGGCAGATATAGGTGTAGAGAGTGTGCATTATGTTTGTATTAGTTGTATCAATCTAAACAGTAACGATCTCAATTCCTAGGTATAAACAAGATTTGGGTTAATAGGGAATATTTCATGGAATGGGAAATAATAGTGTGTTTGAGGATATGTTAGAGAATTTAGAAGAAGGTTGATTATAGGAAGAGGAGAAAGCAAGGAAACATAGTTACAAATGAGGGAGGAGAAGAAAAATATAAGTAGGAGCAACATGTGTCTTGTATGCAGTGATTTGGTCACCCCAAAATAGTCATCCTCACTTGATATACATGTGTCTAGGGGAATTTTCCAGTGCTCTACTTACGCCCCAACACTTTTCCACTATTTGGAAGGAATAGTTCTTTTATATAAGGTCAACATACTACCAAGTAGAATTCCAAAAATAGTAAAATTTCCCATTGGATCACTAACCACTCTTGTTGCTAGAAGTCAATCTGCCTTCAATCCGGAAAACCTGTAATGCCCCATATTTTGACCTTAGGTAGTTAGAACATTGTTGTTTAACTAATCTTGATAATTCAAAGTTTAGCATTTCTTTGGAGTCAGTTAGACTTTGTTAGACATTGAGATGTGTACCTCTAGACCTATTTGTATGTTACATGATATATGCTCATGAAAAAGATAGTTATTTGATTTGTTAAACATGAAAATTAAAATGGGCAAGTTCGGTACATGAATACCAATTCAAGTTATATTGTGAATGTATAATAGATGCAATGCATGATGTAAATAGGAAAACATGTCTTAATTGGGCGTCAATGCAAATATGGATTCTTATATAAATTTGTGATGTATCTGCATCAATATGTGTTATTGGTGAACTAACCTATAGGATGATGAGCTATGTGATAGCCAAATGACTATAGTATTGAGGTAACTGGGATGTCGTAGACATCAAGAAGATATTGTGTGCTATAAATTGCACTTACTATTTGATTTATGATTCGAAATATTACTATGATCTATGGTAAGTGTGGTTTTGACAGGATGGAGGACTTACCCAGAGTGGATGTTTGATGATGTGACTCTAAGAACAATAGTTGCACAGTATGGCTCGATATAGGGTGTTGACCCTAGTTCTATGAGGAGGGGTGGAGGTATTTCCCACCATTTATCCTCCGAAACCTAGAGTCGTG
>JZKD02S0677581.1:317905-348028 GCA_000966675.3 Picea glauca | reverse complement strand
AAGAATACTTGGAAGCGCCCAGGACTACATTACAACTGATGAGCTTCTACAAACTAAGGAAGAGGTATTTTTCAGTGATATTTTTGTTATTGATATTTTGAGTATACTTATGTTTAAGTTCTTAAATCTTAAAGTTAGCCTACTACTTATCTCATCATGTTATTAGATTTATCATTGAGAAGATGTAGAAGAAATGTGTAAATAAAAAATCAATGAAATAATGCTAAAACAAAGTTGTTAATGTGTAAGTATTTAGATAAATAGTTAATTGCTTAGCATCCTGTGGATGGGTTCTACAAAACCCGAGGAAGAAGGGAAACTACTTTGCGAGGAAATTTTAATCGGGATTTAAGTTGTTGATAGCCTTTATGATGACCAAAATTGATTTTTTTCTTAGAATCTATGTGTGTGTGTGTGTGTGTGTGTGTGTGTTATTGCTCCATATTTTAAGTTTTATTTAGGGTGTTATCACCCTAGTTTCACTCACCTAAGATATTTAAGTTTTCATACACAGAAACATCAAGAATTCATGCATAACTCATAGATGTAGTCCATCATATATAAATTCAAACCTTTAGTTGACTATTTCTAGGATTATGTGAAAAATCTCCCATATTGGCATAATTACACTCATAACTCTTTGATAATCATGCAACCCCTATACATTTATAAACTCAACTACTGTCTAGCCTACAAATGCCCAAGGATGTGTTGAAATGGTTTGGTGGGTGTGTACATACCAAGTTGAACATCCCATCTCATGAATATTTAGTCCTTTGGCCTCCCATAAGGTCTCAACAAGCACATGGGCACCAATGATTGAATGAGGATAATTCAAAAGCACATGGGCGCCAATGATTGAATGAGGATAATTCACATGGGATATAGTTTAGAACAGGGTTCCATTTATTCCTATAAAAAGGAGCCATGGGTATGCATTTAGAAAGAAAAGTTTTAGAGAAAATTTATGTTGAATGAATGAGAATAGAGAGTTGAAAATCCATTCTTTTTGGTTATCCATTCTTGGCTTTCCTACCTTCTTGAAATTTTATTTCCCTTCAAAGTGGTCATCCACTAAGGGGGATTGTTACCTAAACACATTAGAGATTGAATTTGAACATACAAGGAGGTCAAAGAATCCTACCACGAAGGATGTTATATCCCGCTTGCTACAAGTATTCTCCTTAGGTAATGTATTTCATTATTTACTTGTTTTCCATTGAAATGAAATGAATTATTTCTCCCCCTCGAAAAAATATGTTATTTGAATGTTGTTTAATCATTAAATTCATTATTTGATTATTTTATCAATCTCATACATGCTTAGGATTGAGTAATTTCTTTTGTTTTTATCCCCTTTCCTTCATTTGTGTGGTACTAGATTTATAAGTGGTTAAGAGAGTGTTTTCATACACCAGTGCAACTAAACACCCATTCTAGAACAATAACTAAACTAGGGAGATTGATCCATTAATCTCACTCCTTATTTTTTATGTCCAATTTCTAACCTTTGGTAGTTTTCAAGTTCAACACATCCTTTGAATTTTCCTTAGACATCAACTGTAAGAGGTTGGATTTTCAAAAAATTGAATTTTTGAATTCTCATATTTTCACACGTCTATGATGTGCCATTCATGCTAGATTTTCTTCAATTCTAGGATTGTTCCTATAGGTTTTGTTGTTCAAAGATCGGGTAACAAAATTGAGCTCATGTTATATTTATCAAGTAGTGTGAATCATGCAACTAGTAAGTTATGTTAAGCGTACAACTATCAAAATCACACCACTATCAGAACTGGAAGTTATGTGACCCATTCAAAATTCAGTTTTTTACAACATTTGGATTTTTGTGAAGCTTTTTAAAGAAATTTCATTTTTTCTTTCTCTTCACCTTACACTTTTCTAGTGATCTAGGTGATTCAAAATGATTAAGGTAGTATAATACCTCCTTTGGCATTTCTTAATCATAAAATGTCTTGGTTCATGACACTAAGCTTACCCCCCTAAAAAAGAAAGCAACTTAAAATATTACTGACTTAAGCCTCCCTCGAGAGAAAAATTATTTATTGTCTAGGATAGTATTGTGGAGGTAGGTGTCAAAAAAACCTCCATAATTGTTTTCATCTAAACATGGTTGTTTCGTAAGAAATTGAAAATCCTTTCTATCAGATGTGTTTGCTAACAAAAAGGACATGCTCTCATTTGAGTGTAAAGGTATAGGTTAGGATCAATATTTTGATGGGGCCACTGAACACTTTCAAGTTATGTTTTTCCTCTTGACCATTGGAAGTTGGTAACCCTTGTCCATAATCCGTGAAGAGGTATATTACTGGGAAAATCATATGTTTATCATTGGGTGGTTGTTGGACATGTGTTGTACTCTTTGTAGTAGACTTAGTCTTAGACCAAAGCAAAACAGGTTCAGGGGAGTGATCACCCCCATGGTTGGGGGGTAGAGGGCACTAAAAAGAAAAAAAATGGGTTAATTTTTGTTCTTTTTTTCTTTTTCAACCAATGTTTTTTCACCCACTGTAATCTAATTCTAGTGAATGAATTTGGGTTGTAATCTAATCTAGGTTAATAGATTAAGGTTTTGGATGCTACATACGTAAATATTGTATTGTAAACAATGAATTTAATTCAATGAGATAGAGAGATGAGGGGGTCTCTATTAGGCTTGTTTTCCCAGTTAAGGTTTCCAAGGTAAATCTATTTATTTTGTGTGTGTTCCGTTGTTATTTTGTGTGCTTTAGATTCTGTAGGTATTGCTTTTATTGCACACATTTATCAAATTCTTCAGTGGATTTCATGGGATTGTGGGGGCACTTGAGTTATACAATTATTTCCCTCTTAGACCATTTCCCAAAGGTAACTTCACTATAACCATTTCTATCATACCTTCACTTGTGATCTTCGATGAATTTCATCACCATCCGTTGCGACAATTGGAAGGCCTAGTGATGATTTACAGTTTGTTTGAAGATTGTTAGAGTCTTAGGATCATTCTTTTACTTTTAAAAAAACATTGTGTGTAAACTATTACTTCCAAGACATATATTGTTATTATTAAAACAAACTTATCAAACAATTGTTGTATCATGAGAGCACAATTTAAATTTATAGGATTTGTACTTGAATCCTCTAAATTCCATGAAGTAGACTTTCGAGAATGACAATCTCGAGCAACTTCTAACATGACAACTTCAGCAAAATTTGTTTAGAAATTATTTTCAATCTCCACCAAAATGCCTAAATTTTTTTCCAACAAAGTGCCGTCAATTTTCTCTCCCTTACATTGTTGATTAATTAGAGTAATGGGTGCATTTTTCACATTATTCTACATTTCATGATCACAAACAATGTCACATAAACACATGATTCCAAATTCTCTCAAGGGGGCCTTTCAATGTCTTTAAATATAGTAACATGCCAAATAATGAAGAAGGAATACATCCATCATACCATTTCTTTCTGAATTTTCCTATGTCTCAAAAGTTCTCTCAACATGAAGATGAACTCACTACTCTTTTCCCTTATTGTTGGTAAAACTACAAAAGTGATATAATCTTTAAATGACTCTCTATATCAATCATACAACTCCTCTAAGTAATAATTTTCTTTTTGATTGCACATGCCAAAGATAATCATAGAAAGCTTCATGTGCTTATCTGGAGTAAATGGTCACTTTAGAGCTCCCTCTTCCAACTTTATTCTTACCTTCAGGATGGAATTGTAAATAATAACCCATCCTTCTTCTAGCTCTATAATATTGTCATTCATCACCAATTTTCAATTGAACCTAAGTCAACTAAGACAAGTTTGTTTAAATACTAAGGATCGAAATTGCTTGTGTTATGAACCTAGTGAGGTGCCAACTAACCTAAGAAATAAATGAGTGAAATTATTAACTAAGGTCGATTAGAATTAATATTAACATAAATATGTAGATAACAAATCTAATTTTTTTTAGGTCCTTTTTTCTATTAAATTCAGTCAACAACATTCTAGAGAAATGCTTCTTTCCCTAAAAAAATATCTGCTCTTCCACTATGAACTATCAATTAAATTCTTATAGAAACAAATAATATATTAATCAAATGATTCTACAAAAAAATATTTCCTAGGAAAAGGAAGGAAGAATTCCATAATACCTATCTCAACTTTCTATGAGCTTACACAAGTTGTTTAAACTACACATAAATTTATATAGCCTTCCTTAGAAGAATTGGATGGAAAGAAAAATGCATACATACATACCATGTAAAGACCTATTTGGTTTTCAAGGAATATTTTGAAAATAAGAATAGAAGAATAAAATGAGAATTCATTTCTTTGAATCCAAATCCTTCAGTCAAATCTCTTCAACAACTTACGAGGTGTAATATTAAAATGGATGACATGTTGTGAAGTGGGCCTTAGTGCACTAGTAAGGTTGACATAATATTTAGTTTTCCATGAAGGTTTTGTATGGTATATCTCACTTGAATGGCATGCCAAAAGGGGATCGCTCCATGAATTCATGAATTTGGTAAAATGGATACTTATTAGAATTGACATCTAAATGAAAATAAGTACATGTTATGTAGTGGAGGGCATGTTTCAAAAAGTGATTTTCAAATAATAATTCAAGAGAAAGAAAATTGGAGACAAGAAGACTTAATGGACACATCTCCATTGAAGATATATAAAACTAGACACCATAAAGTTCACTTGAAGATTAATAGATTTATGGTTTAAAGTTAAGTCAAATTCTACATTTTCAAAGTTAGTTGCATAACATAATTATGTGCAAGGGCCATCTTTAAATACTTAAAACCATCTATCCTTTAGTTATGAGAAAAATAAAAACCTACAAATAACAATGTAGTAAGGAAAATGGTTTTAACCTACAACAAACATCAATGTAGCATAAAAGGGTTTCTTAGTTTTAGAAGTTGAATAATATGAACATTCATATATATGCCATGGGATTTGAGAGTAAAAAAATGTTCTAATTGGAAAAAGATTCTAACATGAAATGTTAGACAAAGAGATGGTTATCAATGAGTATACATCTTGAAATAGAAATAGATTGTCCTCTACCATTTTCATTAATGCTTATAATACATGGCCTATGGTCCCAATGAGGGAGAGGATTTGAACCCATGACTTTTCTCACCAAGTAGACTCTCCTATTATCCATTTTGGTTCCTTATCTTCATATTTACGTCCATGTTTTTTATAAATAAAATGGTTTCTCTTTTGAGCTAGGTAAGCAGGAATGGAAAATTTCCTCCACATTAAAATGTGCAAGAATCCGATCCCTAAGGCATCATTACTCTGTGCTAAATCCAAAACCCAACTCCCAAGGCATCACTATTTCCTATTAAACTTTCTCTTAAATGTGTAAATATCCATGTATGGAAGTATAGCAAAATATGACATAAATTGATCTTTCAAAATTTAATCCGCAAATCTATTCATGTAAATCAAAACCTCCTCACAGTGACACAAATTTATTTTTTAATTTTTTAATTTATTTTTTTAATTTCATCAATCTTAAATTAGATTTAATTAATTAAATCAATGTACATCACCAATTAAAAAAAAAGGCTGCGTGGCAGCTGAGTCCCTTCCAAGGAGGTTAGAAAGCAAATTTTGAAAAATGGGGTCGAAGTGTAAATGAAACGAAGTGTTCGGTGCAAAATGTATATGAGGGAAATGTTGTGTGCAAGGTGCATATTTTGGAAGATGGGGTAAAAGTAAATGACGGTTGGAAGGCCGAGCACCATCTAATTTTGGAAAGTATATAGCAAACATTTTTTTTTTGAAAGCATATAAGAAAGTAAAAAATTTGCTGATAGTGCAAGATTAAATTTGGAAATTTAAATGCATTTTCAATGTGGATTGGTGAAAGATAAAAATATATGATGACATAAAATTAATAGGAGATAAGAAATATAAAAATTTTAATGTATTTGTGAACATTTTCCATACGGACTGCTGAAGGATAAGAATAAAATTCTAACATATTAAAAAATAAATGCATTTGTTATACAGAGTGTTGAAAGATAAGAATAGACTCTTTAAGATATAAAAATTTAGATGCATTTTTATTTGAAATCTGTCAGAAAATAGAAGTTTGTTACATACCACTGCAAATTTTGAAATATACAAAAAAAACAAAGTGTGTTACATATAAACCAGAATTTAAATGCGTTTTTCATGTAGACTGGGATTGGGGCTCCCGCGAACCATTAGAGAAATATTTACAAGAAACAGGATCATGGAAATAAGATAGAGTGCAACAACTGCAAAACAAAATAAATGGAAAGGTATAAGTGTTTGCCTATACATGTTTATTTAAGAAAGCGAAATAACTGGGTTGAGAAACAAAGAAAGATGGGATGAGTAAACTTACAGTGAGGGGACATATGAGTGCTTTGGATATTTGCTTGTGGCTTCTGTTTCATTGAAGTCGACGACGACTGCGGTTTCAAGGATGTTCTCCACGAATGCTAGAATGCTGACAACTTCCTTTTGTCTTTCGTTGGCGACCTATTTCAATTTCCTTTTGACCCATTCTTCAATGTCCGCTCTCATTGGGGCGACGTTGATCTCATTCTGGATCTTGATGTTGAAAATATCATTTTCTAATTCCTAGAAGTCGATAGAAAGATTAGAGAGAACCTGATGAATTTCCTCATTCTGTACTGCATATTTGACTAGCCAGTCATGGACGTGAGATTGATCAAATTGAAGGATGTTGTAAAACTTTTCCAAAGACAAGATATTCAAAATAGCAACCTGTTTATCGAACTCTTGTCTGGTTAAGGGCAAGGAGTTTGCGATTAAGAGGGATCTTGGAAGTCGTTTGTTTTCCCGGATAAGTCTATATTTGATAGCTTTGTGAATAATTTATCTTTCTTCGATATGACTTGTTCACATGACTGCACAATGAGATGCAGGTTGTTTACTTTTTCTTTCCAACATGCATTCAATTGGCCGATCTAATTTTTGGATGGAAGATCTTCTTCTCTTCTTTTTGTTTCTGTCATATTGTTGACAATCTTGCCAAAAGGGATGACCATTTTTAAGAAGAATTTTTCTTCATCTTTTAATTCGGCTTGCAAAAGCTTGAGCAAGCTACGTGCGTTGGTTCCAAGGGAAGCGATGGTTTGTGATCTTTTCCTGACATCGGTAACCAGTTCCATTCTTTTTGTGATATTGTTTTCCACATATCCTTTACAGGATGCAAGCAGGGTGGAGGGTGATTTTACATTGGGTGCAAGGGTGTCAGGCATGGATATCAAGCAATGGCATAGGAAAGAAAGCGTCTTCCAATTCCTTGACTTGGTCCTTCAGTCTGGCATTATGGGTCTCGATGCATTCAATGGAGTCATGAAGTGATTCTTCGGTCTTGGTGTGAAGTTGACAGATTTGGAACGATCGCATGTTGGAAATGTCAACCTCTGAACAAGATTTGCCTTTGATATTTTTAACATTTTTTTCTGAGATATCAATTTTTTCTTTCGGCTATAAAAAACGATGCTTTAGAACATGAAGGAATCATCTTCGTCAAAATTTTGGGTAACGGATATGTCCATTGGATGGCTATGGTGGATGGCGTCCTCGGGCTGATCAAAGAAGGGGAACATGGTATCCAGATCAGTGTCAATTTCCATATTCTCACTCTGAATTTTCGAGTCTTCTGCCTGCCTCAATTTTTTTTTTTCTCTTCTTCTCTACTAGAAGCTTGTGATAATTATCAATTTTAGAGTGAGGAGGGTTGTTACCTCCTCCTCTGTTTGAAGAATTCTAGGTTTCTTTGTTGCTGTGATGGGCCATTCGAGTGATCCTCTGGGATTTCATACTTTTTGAAGTGGTATTTTTGGATTGAACACTCTTATCACTGGGGTGTTTCCCCTATTGCGTGTACAATTTAGTGTAGCTTTTCACTGTCTCTACGTCTCTGATATCAGAGGCAAGCTCGTGACTGTCTCTGTTTTTGGGCGGTTGTTTATTTACAAAACAATTGACGAGGCCAAGTGAATGCAAATGTTGTCTAAAAATATTATACGGGTCGAATCCTTTTATGTGTTCAACATATCTAAGGTTGGAGATACTAAAATGTGCTACGAAATCGTCAAATTTGTTGACGTTTTTCAACACGAACTCCCCTATTTTCCAATGCATAGGAATGAACTGTTTTTTTTTCTTCCTTTGGAACATATGGAAACAGTAGCTATATTGATGTGCTACTTATGCAATAAAAATTATGTCCGTAATGTGACATAGAAGGAGAGAAGGTTGTTCCATGCAGCCAAAAATTCTTATGACAGTGTAATTATCCAAATGTTGGACTGTTCCCTTTTTGTCCAAAAAATTAGTTTCCTGTTCAGATAAGCGGGGAGCATTTTCTCCTAACAACAAAAGTTTGAAAACAGACATGAAGCCATTAAAAACCTCATAAAAATAGTGGGAAGATGACGCAGGCACGCTCCCCAGCACATCCGCTCTCAGGACCTCCTCCTTCCTTGGCCCAAAGAGCTGAAAAATCTCTTCTAATTCCCTATCGGGAATTTTCCACACCCATAGCGGTTCTCCAAAAGATCTCCTTTAACGATCGGGAAATCGGACTTCACAGTTTCGCGAGTCTTGTGGTCACGTGGTTTTGGATTCTCAAAACCCCGAACCCTGATGCAAGTCAACGCTGACCCTTATCCTTCCCTGTCGGGACTTCTCCTATCGCGATTTCGCTACTCGCGATGCTCAGCAACTCGGTTCTCCAACTCTCGATGCCTGATACACCGAAACTCCGACTCACGCACGAGTGGTCCCTTCAACTCCTGTCACTTCTATCAGGATTTCGGACTTTGCAGGATCACAAATCCTGATGCCAATATCTCGACACTTCTCGCTGCGAAACCCCAATGACTTATGCCACCTATCACCTCCACGCCGACTCCTCCGTGGCCCACTCTTTTAGCCTGACGGGAAATCGCATTTCGGAGTTTCACGATTCCCGCTGCTATGATTCCCAAGAATCACAAAATGTTGATCCCCGATGCATGTGAGGGTTGACTCTTCCATGTCACTATCCCCTCGTCACCTTTTGGAACATCGTGAGATCGTGATTCCTGATGCAACGGGTTCTTTGT
The DNA here is from genome assembly GCA_000966675.3 of Picea glauca. NCBI lineage: Eukaryota > Viridiplantae > Streptophyta > Pinopsida > Pinales > Pinaceae > Picea > Picea glauca. The sequence continues at coordinate 338,888 of JZKD02S0677581.1, read as the reverse complement.
CCTCAGGATTCCCGATATGCTGAACCTTGACTACGTCAGATCTTTTGACACGCGTCCCAAATCATGGATGGTTCAGATCAAACCTCGGACTTCGCCCAAACACAAAGTCTAACCACTTCACTTGTGTGAACCCCAATGAACAAAACCCCGATGTCCTCTCAGGGCTTTCCCCTTGCTCACAGGGACTTAAATCCTGTGCAACTCCTGTCGAACCGGACGTTTGACGGTTAACTGACCACCGATTCAACGGCTCATGACCCCTCGAGCTTGGAATTCGAACGCGGTCGTAACCTCCTCGCTTATTTGATAGATCCAACGGTCATCGGGATTTCACCGATCCTCTCCACAAGATCCCGACCGTCGATTCTTCCTCCTTAAGGATTTCTTGAAAATAACTAAGTGTTCCTCTACGCTCACTGGTCCTCCTGCGTGCAACCCTGCAACACTGGTTTTAGGTGCTCCACGGCACGAACTCCCTGTGAAATCCTTCCTTGGGTCCACTCAAAGGTACTATACCTCCTAAGCTTTGTCAATTCTGAATATTTCAGAATTTAAGCCTCCTGCTCGCACTCCTTGTGGCAACCCTTTCAAACACTTCAAATGTTTGAATCCTTTGACCCTGCGCACGCATGCAACAATAGTCCTTCAAAGATTCTGCTCAGATTCACAGCTGAGACTCCCTTAGCCTGCACACTCCTTGCACGGCTCCATTAACCCAATTTCACTTCGGGGTGAACGAGAACAAGAGTTAAACTACCTGAGCCTCCGTCAACGCACTCCTTGCGGACGACTTCAACTGCACTCCTTGCATGAATCCTTACTCAGATAGAGAAACAATTGAAACTCATTTCTTCTTCCTTCAGACTTCAAACTCAAACATGAAATCACATACATAGCAATATAGCAGATGCATAACAGGAAAACAAAAACTCATGAGCACATCATTTAACATCAACACACAGAGAAAAGACACAAAACCATGGATTTGAATCAACTTCTTCTATTAATTCAAGATCTATACATGGATGTTTTTCTACAGCTCTCTGCTCTTCTCCTGTGCTCTTCCTACTTCAACTATCATGCCTATGCTACAATGTACAATGAGGGTGTCTATATCCATTTTCCCTCCTCCTTTCTAAAACTGTCTAATCTATGAATTCAAGTCTATCTACCTGCATTAACTAGATTAAATGCCTCCTATATACTAAGGATGAGAGTGAATCACTCAAGGTCCAATACAATATACAAAGGTGCCCCTTCATAAATGGATTCATTAAAGATTTGGCGCATCAATTTCAAAAAAACATTTTCAAGCAATTATCATGTGCTCAAAAAATACGTTGCGCTTGCTCCACGCTCGCTTGATATTTGCGATGCTCCTGCATCATACTCCCTCTCTTGAAAAATTTCATGGGATCCTGTCCATGAGCTCCTACATGGTATATCCATGCTTCTGTATCTCTGCTTCATTCTCCCAGCTGGCATCTTCCACTGGATGGCCCTTCCATTTGACTAGATACTCATAGTATTCTTTCCTCCTGGTCTTCTTACTGACTCTCTTGTCCAATATCTGTTCCATCTGTGGCTTCTCTGCAACTGGCATCTATTCCATCCACTGGATCACTGGCTGCTCAGTTCCAGTCTCTGCTTTTCCAGACCTGTATGGGTATAAATCTGCGACATTGAATATCGGAGATATTCCGATCCCATCCGGTAACTCAATCTCATAAGCATTTTCCCCCAATTTCTTCAAGACCTTACATGGCCCGATTTTCTTCATTTTCAATTTATTGTATGTTCCCCTCGGGAACCTCTCTTTCCTCAAATGTGCCAGAACTAATTCACCAACCTCGAACTGAAGTTGTCTCTTCCACTGGTTGGCTCTGCGCTTATATTTGTGACTTGAATCTAGTAGTCGCTGCTTCACCTGGCCGTGAAGTTCTTTCATCGCCTCTGCGAACTCTTCGGCACTTGAGCTCCTAGTTGTTGTCTGTTCCAAATCTCTCAATTCAGAAACTCCTCTCAGCTGCATGCCATACACAATCTGAAATGGACTTTGGCCTGTGACCCTATTCACTGAGTCATTATATGGGAACTCTGCCTGCGACAATATACTATGGTGCTCTGTCACCAAGCTTCTCAGCAAGTCTCCTAGACTTTTGTTCACCACTTCTGTTTGCCCATCCGTCTGAGGATGATAAGCTGAACTAAACAACAAGTTAGTCCCCAGCTTCTTCCATAATGTCCTCCAAAAGTTCCCTATGAACTTTGTATCTCTGTCCGAAATTATACTTCTGGGTAAGCCGTGAAGTCGAATGACTTCTTTGAAAAATAGATTTGCGATGTGAGTCGCATCACTGGTTTTCTAGCATGGGATAAAATGTACCATCCTAGAAAACCTATCCACTACCACAAAGACTGAATCAAATCCTCTTTGCATCCTTGGCAATCCCAATACGAAATCCATGCTAATTTCATCCCATGGCCTCTCTGGTATCGGTAATGGTTGATAGAATCCGGCATTATGCTTTCTTCCCTTTGAATGCTGGAAAATTTTGCATCTGTCTACAAACCGCTTGACCTCTGACCGCATCCCTGGCCAAAAGTATGACTCGCTCAGCCTTGCAAATGTCTTGTCGTGACCAAAATGCCTTGCCAAGCCTCCACTATGTTTCTCCTTTAACAGATTCTCCCTCATGGAGCAATTTGGAATACACAATTGATTGCCTCTGAACAATAATCCTTCTTGGATCATATAGTCTGTCCAAGGGCTTCTATCTCCGAGAATTGGATTCTCAGTTGCTTCATATGCTTCCTTAAAATCTTGATCATCTGCATACATGTCCCTGAGATCCTCAAAGCCTAACATCCTAACTTTGAACTCCTGCATCAGAAAACATTTCCTTCTCAAAGCATCAACCACTTTGTTAGCAGTACCCGAAATATGCTTAATTACAAAAGTGAAATTCTGCATGTATTCGACCCACTTAACATGCCTCTGATTCAACTTTTCCTGTTGAGTCACAAATTGTAGTGCATGGTTATCACTATATAAAACAAATTCCTTTGGAATCAAATAATGCCTCCACTTCTTCAGTGCCTGTATGATAGCATACAACTCCTTATCATACGTGGAGTACTTCAATTTTTATTTATTCATCTTCTCACTAAAATATGCAATCGGTCTGTCTTCCTGACTCAAGACCGCTCCTATGGAAAATCCACTTGCATCACATTTTACTTGAAACGTCTTTTGGAAATCCGGCAACACCAGAACCGGTTGTTCCGTGATCTTTCATTTCAATAATTTGAAACTTTTCTCCGCCTCTTCAGTCCAGTAAAAAGATTTATGTCTTTTCTTCACTGTATCCATCATCGCTGCGCTAATTCCACTGAAATTCCTCATGAACTTCCGGTAGAAACTAGCCAGTCCATGAAAACTCCTCACCTCAAAAATATTTCTCGGTGATGGCCCATTTTTAATCACCTCCACCTTATCTGGATCCATCCTCAACTCATTTGCTGAAATAACAAACCCCAAGTAAATGAGTTCGGTCTTCATAAATGAAGATTTCCTCATGTTAATCAATAGCTTCTCCTGCTATAGCTTCTTCATTACTGTAGCTAAATGCTTCAGATGTTCTGCCTTTGTCTTGCTGAAAATTAATATGTCATCCAGATACACAATGACAAACTTCCCGATGAATTCCCTCAGGACTTCATTCATTAACCTCATAAAGGTACTCGACACATTTGTTAAGCCAAACGACATAACAAGCCATTCATACAATCCTTCATTTGTCTTGAATGTTGTTTTCGATTCATCGCCTTCCCTCATGCGAATCTGGTGATATCCACTCTTCAAATCTATCTTTGAAAACAAATTTGCTCCACTTAAGAAATCCATTAAATCATCCATTCTTGGCAATAGAAATCTGTACCTGATGGTTATCTTGTTGATGGCTCTTGAGTCGGTACACATTCTCCAACCTCCATCTTTTTTTGTACTAAGTATCATTGGAATGACACACGGGCTCAAACTTTCCCTGATTAATCCTTTTTCTAGTAACTCCTGGACCTGCTTCTTGACCTCTTCATTTTCTTGTAGCATCAACCTATACACGGCTTTATTCGACAAACTAGCTCCTGGTATGAGGTCTATATGATGATTTACACTCCTCATCAGTGGAAACAAATGAGGTAATTCATCCACCACGATGTCAGCAAACTCTTCCAGTAGTTCCTGAATTTCTCCTGGAAAATCGTCTATTCTCGTGCTAGTCAAAACGATCCTTGGTTTCCTGACCACAAATAATTGTGGATCTTCTTTATTCTTCACCTCTGTAAGAAGCTCCTTCCCACTCATGAGGAGTACAGTATTTCTCCCTTCTGGTTTTACCTCCTTATCCTTGATCGGAAGAAACATATGAGTTCTCCCATTCTTCTCTAAAGTATATGTATTCATCTTCCCATCATGAATCACATTTCTATCATATTGCGATTGTCTACCTAGCAATAGATGACAAACATCCATAGGAATGACATCACATAAAATCTTATCATTATATCCACCTATCTTGAACTCAACCAAGCATTGTTTAGTAACAGTTACCTGGTGTCCTTTTTGTAGCCACGAAACTTTGTATGGACTCGGGTGATCAGTCGTCTCTAGCTCCAACTTCTCTACCATGTCAGTCGAAACGAGATTATCTATGCTACACTGTCCACGATAACCTTGCATACCCTATCCTTGGTTTTGCAAGCCGTTCTGAAAAGTCTGTTTCTTTGAACTGAGTCCTCCACCTCCTTCTCGGGTGTTAAGAGAACTTTACGCATCATCAACGACCTTTCACCTTCAACATCTTCTTCTTCAACATCTCACCTCTGTGCCTTGGCGATGTGAGCTTCTCCTCCATCTTTCTTTTTCTCTGGACACTCGAATGACCTGTGCCCATTTTTCCCACACGTGAAGCATGTGATTACTCCACCTCTTCCTCTTCCTCTACCTCTGGTACGAGGAAACATATTGTTATCAACATACCCTCATCTCTACTCGGTATGCTTCCCTCGCTGTGAACTTCCACCTCTCTCGGTTCTAGTCTGAGGCTTTTTCCAGTCGTCCTTGGGCTTCTAGTATTTATCTTGGGCAACCGATTTGCCTTTGGGCTGACTCCGGCCCCGGCCTCTTTGACCTTTCTTATGGCTCAGCTTCTCTTCAGCTTTCAAATCCATTTGATAGGCATCCTCCACCATTCAGATGGTTGCCATGCTCATCTCATCCTGGATATCATATCTCAGGCCATTCATATACCTAGAAACTTTCTCATCATCGCTCTCCCGATGACCTGCCCTGATATTCAGTCGATAGAATTCCTCCATGTATTCTTTTACTGTCATCAAATTCTGTCTCAGGTTCTGCATCCTCCTAAACAGAGTGATTTGATAATCCCTCGGGATGAACTTTTCCTTCATCTTTGCAATCATTCGATCCCAACTTCTAATTTTCTACTTGCCCTTGTAGCGTCTATCTGCTTGTAGCTCGTCCCACCATAATTATGCATGTCCCTTCAATCTCGTGACAGCATGCCTGACCTTCTTATCCTCTTCGACATATTCATAATCGAAGTATGTATCTAGAGCTCAAATCCAATCTAGAAGCTCTTCCGCATCCAGATTCCCCTCATAAACTGGAATGTCCATCTTCGGTTTTGCACCCATCTGTGCGATAGATTTGATTAGACGTTCATTGGCTACATCCTCGGCTACAACTTCTTCTTCTTGTTCAGCTTCAACCTCACTTTCGGAATCACTTTGATTCCCAGCACCGGCTGTGCGTCTTTGTGCTGTCTCCATATCTTCAAGTCTAGCTCGTAGATCACGTATCTCTCTTTCCATTTCTGGATTTTGCGCTTTCCTACCCCTTCTCCTCGGGTTTTCTCTTTCCTCTGGATTGGGTGACTGTCTATCCCATCTCCTTGGCAGCATGGTGAATTTCCTTCTTCTCTACTATAGAAAGCAAAGAAATTTTCTTTCTCTGATACCACTTGACATGTATTAGAGTGCTCTTTTATCTCCTTTTGCCTCCTCCTGCCTGAAATATACAAGCAAGAAATATTTCTCTGATACCACTTGACACAGGCACATTCCCTAGCATGTCCACTCTTAGGACCTCCTCCTTCCTTGGCCTAAAGAGCTAAAAAAGCTCTTCTAATTCCCTATCGGGAATTTTCCACACCCACAGTGGTTCTCCAAAAGATCTCCCTTAACGATCGGGAAATAGGACTTCGCAGTTTCGCGAGTCTTGTGGTCGCGTGGTTTTGGATTCTCAAAACCCCGAACCCTGATGCAAGTCAATGCTGACCCTTATACTTCCCTGTTGGGACTTCTCCTATCACGATTTCGCTACTTGCGATGCTCAGCAACTCGGTTCTCCGACTCCCGATGCTCGATACACCGAAACTCCGACGCACGCACGAGTGGTCCCTTCAACTCCTATCACTTCTATCAGGATTTCAGACTTCACGGGATCGCGAATCCTGATGCCAATATCTCAGCACTTCTCATTGAGAAACTCCGATGACTTATGCCACCTGTCACCTCCACGCCGACTCCTCCGTGGCCCACTCTTTTAGCCTGTCGGGAAATCGTGTTTCGGAGTTTCGCGATTCCTGCTGCTATGATTCCCAAGAATCACAAAACGTCGATCCCCGATGCACGTGAGGGTTGACTCTTCCACGTCACTATCCCCTTGTCACCTTTTCGGACATTGCGAGATCATGATTCCTGATGCAATGGGTTCTTTGTCCACGGGATTCCTGATACGCTGAACCCCGACTACGTCAGATCTTCCGACATGCATCCCAAATGATGGATGGTTTAGATCGAACCTCGAAATTCTCCCAAACGCAAAGTCTAATCACTTCACTTGTGTGAACCCTGATGACCAAAACCCCGATGTCCTCTCAGGGGTTTCCCTCTGCTCACAGGGACTTAAATCCTGTGCAACTCCCGTCGAACCGGACGTTTGACGGTTAACTGACCATCAATTCAACGGCTCACAACCCCTCGAGCTTGGACTCCGAATGCGGCTGTAACCTCCTCGCTTCTTTGACAGATCTAACGGTCGGCGGTATTTCATCGATCCTCTCCACAAGATCTTGACCGTCGATTCTTCCTCCTTGAGGATTTCTTGAAAATAACTAAGTGTTCCTCTATGCTCACTGGTCCTCCTACGTGCAACCCTGCAACACTGGTTTTAGGTGCTCCACGGCATGAACTCCCTGTGCAATCCTTCCTTGGGTCCACTCAAAGGTACTATACCTCCTGAGCTTTGTCAATTCTGAATATTTCAGAATTTAACCCTCCTGCTCACACTCCTTGCAGCAACCCTTTCAAAGACTTCAAATGTTTGAATCCTTCGACCCTGCGCACGCCTGCAGTAGTAGTCCTTCAAAGCTTCTACTCAGATTCATGATTGAGACTCCCTTAGCCTGTGCACTAATTGCACGGATCCAGTAACCCAATTTCACTTCGGGGTGAACGAGAACAAGAGTTAAACTACCTGAGCCTCCATCAACGCACTCCTTGCGGACGACTTCAACTACACTCCTTGCAGGAATCCTTACTCAGATAGAGAAACAATTGAAATTCATTTCTTCTTCCTTCAGACTTCAAACTCAAACATGAAATCACATACACACCAATATAGCAAATGCATAACAGGAAAACAAAAACTCATGAGCACATCATTTAACATCAACACACAGAGAAAAGACACAAAACCATGGATTTGAATCAACTTCTTCTATTAATTCAAGATCTATACATGGATGTTCTTCTACAACTCTCTAATCTTCTCCTGTGCTCTTCCTGCTTCAACTATCATTCCTATGCTACAATGTACAATGAGGGTGTCTATATCCGTTTTCCTTCCTCCTTTCTAAAACTGTCTAATCTATGAATTCAAGTCTATCTACCTGCATTAACTAGATTTAATTCCTCCTATCTACTAAGGACGAGAGTGAATCGCTCAATGTCCAATACAATATACAAAGGTGCCCCTTCATAAATAGCTTCATTAAATATTTGGCACATCAATTTCAAAAAAACGTTTTCAAGCAATTATCATGTGCTCAAAAAATACGTTGCACTTGCTCCACGCTCACTTGATATTTGCGATGCTCCTGCATCAGAAGCCTTGTGCTTCCACAAGGCCTAGTACCAGAACATTACTGGGTGGAAATCATAGTTGACATTCTTGGACAGAGATAGTTGCGGAAATCGATAGGAATGTGCTATTGCAAAAACTAAATAGGATGACATATAAAATTTCTTTCCCCTTTTGTAGCTTGACAATTGGGAATAAATTTCATAAGAAATTATCCTTCCCCAATCAAAAATGGCTTGTTCGTTGACTGTGAAATAAAAAATGTAAAGAGCCATGAGGGAAACAATAGCTGTGGATTCCTGTCCCGTTATTCTTGTAAACAACCAAGCAATTTCGCAAAAAGGATTTTTAAATGAACTAACCTGCATGCTTGTAATATCTTCAGGAACTAGATCTGGGGTTTCCAAAAAAAGGGGCAAGACGTCCAATCCATTATTATGCTTTGCTAGGAACTATTTGCAATATTCTCCTTTGAACGTCAATGTTTTCTCAGGCAATTTTAGCATCTGTCGAAAGACCTAAGGTGACAAATAAAAAAAAGAGCGATCATGCAGTGGAATAATTCTTTTCTCTGCAATAAATTTATCAACATACCAAGAGACCGGGTCCTTACTGTAAAAAACTTTAGGGACATAGCCTGCATGAGCAATCCCGGAGGTCTAAATTACTTGGTTCTCTGCGGCAGAGGTTGAGTAATAAGAAAATGCCCTGGACCAGTGGAAGTTTTGGTCATGATGGCTGAAGATGTTCATTGTATCTCCACAGAACTGGTGCAGAACTGATGCCATAGTTTATGAGAAGGTTTGTTTGCTGTAGATGATGGTTTAAATGAACAGTCAGAGTGAATAATGTAAATTTTTGCTAAATATTGATTAAATGCTTATGAATGGGAAATCTCCTCGAGCCTTTCGCTGATTAATGACAATCGGTATTGGTGGTGCATGATGAACTGTTAGCAGTAAATTTTATTTATTGCATATTTAGAAATGAAAAGGTGGTGGGTACGATGAAGAGAAATTAAGGAATGGAGGTTTCTTGAATGTGCGAAGGCCACGTGGTGTGGAAGGGATTTCATGATTTTGAAATGAACACTTGGAAGGGAAAATATAATCTCCTCTCAAATTTTGGTTTAATGCACATGAATACGAGATTTCCTCGACCCTTTCGCCCATCAATGACAATATATACGGTTTCTGCATGATGGTCTATTAGAATTAAATGCCATTAATTCCATATTTAGAAACAAGATATGTCTATATATATATAAAACTTTGTATTTTCTTTTATTGTAGAGAATCACGAAGGTGACGGAGATGACGAAGAGCAAGGAAAGAATGGAAAGTTCTGAAAAGCGGTTGGACATGATTCAAAAAAGGGTTATGGGGATAGTCAGGAAGAGATCATGAAGGGGGAGTTCAGTGACCAGTTTGTATATTTGCGTAATTTTGGCAAAATGGCTAAGTATGGAATAGGGAAATTGCTAATTGCATGCGTAGAAATAAGATCTTATATATAATTTCCAACTGCTAATTCCAAAAGGACGCCAGCATAGGAAACAACGAATACAAACTGAATATTTCTTCAACCTTGCAAAGGGACGATTCCCTAAAGAAATTTGAACAAATGGCGAAGTATGGAAAGAGGACAGATGGGCTTCAAAACAGGTTGACAATAGTTCCAGTAAATATGTGAGGAAGCGGTGGTTAAATTGTATTTCTCGAAAGTTTTCAGTGCAAAAAATGTGCACCACGGAAAAGGGCATGATAGGTGGACCATAATATGAAAAAGGGTAAAATTTCATGTTTCAGAATTTTTGAGTGCAAAATGTGTAAAACAGAAGAGATCATGAAAAGGGCATGATAGGTCGACCGTAATACAGAAAGGTCATGATCTAAGAACTGTTGCAAATTTCTATATTTGTCAATTTGTATATAGCAGAGTTAAGAATGTTGTTTGGAGGTCCTGGAAAAGTAGAGGTGCAATGTTGATGCAACCAGTGGGCTCCTCCTGTCAATTTCTATATGGCAGAACTCTAGGTGGAAGTTGTGGGATAGGGAACAATAGAGGGTCAATTTAAAGAAAGGGGAAGCGGTGGTTGGAAACGCGTGAATTGGGAAAATAGAAAGGCATAAGACATTTTTCGTAAGTGCGAATTGGTTTCAAAGAAGCCCCATTGTTGCAAAATCATGATCTACTAGTTATCGGAAAATGCGTTGTTGAAGATCACATTTTATTGCAACGTGCACGTGTATTTTTGTTCTTGATACATTATTCCATGACTGTAACATACCAACTGAAGTAGTGAACTTTGTTTTGTACTAATTAGCATTAAAACTTAATAATTGCATCTCTAGAAACAAGAAGAACGATATTGATGGAACATTTTACATTGGTATTAGTAAACAGAAGATCAAATAAGTACGAGAGAACTGAAGTATGCCAATTAGAACATGCGTGAAACCCAAAAAAGTGGCAGAGACAAAGAGTCCAAGGCAAAAATTTCGTAATAGAAAATCCATTTAAAAAAATAAGAAAAGTACTTTGTATTGTACATCTATGCTTAGAAATTGGATCCAATTATTCGGTTCAAAACATTGAAGGTATCTGCGACAAACACAAGCACAGGTTCCGCAGTATGAAAGATCCTTGGAGTTTTCTCCTCGATGAATCATCCTCTACTGAAATTGATATTTTTCAGAATCTTTGCCTGAGGAAGAAGACGAAAATGGTTGCAGGGCAAGTGGAATAGCCCTTAGTTGAAACCAACTCTTCATAGTCGAAAAACATTCAGTAGTATAGCTTGCACATGAAATTACAGAGGCCCAAATTAGTCCATTCTCGGCAGAAGGAGATGACTAGTAGGAAAATGTGTTGCAGTAGTGAAATTTTTGCACTTGATACCCAAAAATGTTAAAAAATAATTTTTTTGCTTGAAATATATCTCTGGAAGCATCAACATATGATTTCTTTACAGTCAAACTCTTCCACCCAGAATAGACTAATTTGGAACTATGGAATTCCTACTTTGGTGGTGCAAAGTGGCTGTTGCATTCACTGTCTATTTTTTTTCCGAAACTTCTTTTGGTGTTGTCATGACTGCGATCATCGAGCCGGGAAGGTCCGTTCATTATGGTTTATTTCAATTTGGGCCCAGGAGTGGGAATATTTTCTACATTGCCATAATCCATTGTTGTATCATCGTCCATTATATCATCTTCTTCTGGCTTGGAATTCATGGCATAAAGTTCTGCAACAGGCATGACTGCAAGTGGGAAGGTTCTTTGAGAAACCAAGGTTGGCATGGAATTTTTTGGCTTGAAATATATCTCTCGGTGTACCAAAGGACCATCTCGTTTTTTGCTTGTGGGTGGAGAGAGATGAACAGTAAGAATATGCCTTGGAATAGTGGAACATGTGGCCATTATGCCTCAATGTGTTGATTGTGTGTGGAGAGAACTGCCACCACAAGTTATTAAGAATTTTCATTTGCTCGAAATGATGTTTCATATGAAAATCGGGGAGGGATAATATAAGCCTCCGCAAAGTTTGGTTTAATGCATATCAATGGAATATCTCCTCGAGCCTTTCACTGATCAATGACAATTTCCAGGGTTTGTGCAGAATGAGCTGTGACCATCACAGCTCACTAATTACACAATTAGAAAAAAGTGCAAAGGTGGCAGTGATGGCTAAAAGACATTAAGAATCATAAATTTCTTAAAAGAACCAACCCGTCGGTGGACAAAAAAAAAAATATTGTGTTGCCTTTGAAATGAATAATTGGAAAGGATAACATGCTTGTGCACAAATCTTAGTTTAATTCGTACTAATGACAAATCTTCTCCAAAATTCTAGACAATAATGACAATTGTAACGGTTGCTGCAGGATGGCTACTAGCATTAAAGCTTAATTATTGCATATCTGGAAACAAGTACGAAGACAATGGCGATGGAGAAATCGATTCCAAGAAATAAAAAAGTATGGAAAGCGATCAGGCGAGTTACAAAAGAAAAATTGAAGAAGATATACCTAGGAGACGTGAAGGCCCAATGGTTCTCTGCATGGCAGACGGGTTCTCGGCCTGGCGGGCTGAAAATTGAGCCTCTATTGTTCTGTGTCCTACAAATAGAACCTACACTTCTACGAGATACAAAATGATAGGTGGAGTTGCGGGTTGGTTGGTTAAACATGTACTTTTATAAAGTATGGACATCAGATTGTATAGAACATATACAAATCCCTGATTCCATACTTGGGCACTTTTTGTTTCGCGCGTTCGTGGCCTGGTGGGCTGAAAATTGAGTATCTATTGTTTTGTTCCCTACAAATAGCACCCACAGTTCCATGATATACAAATTGACAGTGGGAGTTGTGGATATGAGTTTCTATATAAAGTATAGACATGATATTTTATATAGCATATGTGGATCGCTTATTCCATACTTAGGCACATTTTTTATCACGGGTTTGCGGCTTGGCGGGCTGAAAAAATACTGAATATTGTTCCATGTCCTACAAATAGCACGCATATTTCCACGATATACAAATTGACAGCATGACCTATGGGTTGCTTGGCTGAACATTGCATTTGTACTTTTCTAGAACATATGCAGATTCTTTGTTCCCTGTACTACAAATAACAAACACATTTTCGCAATATACAAATTGACAGGAGGACCTATGGGTTGCTTGGCTAAACATTGTATTTGTATTGTTTTAGAACATATGTAGATTCCTCATTCCATACTTGGGCACTTTTTGGATCGCAGGTTTGCGGCTTGGCGGGCTGAAAATTAAGTATCTATTGTTCCGTGTTCTACAAATAGCACCTACACTTCCACGATATACAAATTTACAAGCGGGCTTCTGGACATAGTCTCTATATAAAGTATGGAATGAGATTTTATACATCATATGCAGATTCCTCATTCCATACTTACACAGTTTTTGGATCCTGGATTTGTGGCCTGGCAAGCCGAAAATAGAGTCTCTATTGTTTCGTCTCCTACAAATAACACCCATATTTCTGCGATATACAAATTGATGGTGGGACTTGAGGAGATGAGTCTCTATATAAAGTATCGACATGATATTTTATAGAGAATATGCAAATCCTTGTTTCCATATTTAGGCACTTTTTTTATCGCGGGTTCGCAGTATGGAGGGTCAAAAAAAGAGTCTCTATTGTTCCCTATCCTACAAATAGCACTGAGATTTCCGTGACATACAGATTGACATGAGTTACCAAGGACTGCTTGGCTGAACGTTGCATTTTTTTTGTTCTAGAACATATGCACATCCCTCATTCCATACTTGGGCACTTTTTTGGATCGCGGGTTCACGGGCTGAAAATTAAGTATCTATTGTTCCGTATCCTACAAATAGCACCCACACTTCCGCTATATACAAAATGACACGCGGACCTGTGGACATAGTCTATATATAAAGTATGGAATGAGATTTTACAAAACATATGCAGATCACTAATTTCATACTTAGGCAGTTTTTGGAGCACGTGTTGGCGGCCTGGCGCACCGAACACAGTTTATTGTTTTGTCGCCTACAAATAGCATCTAGACTTCAACGATATCCAAATTGACAAGTGGACTTGGGCTGCTTCGCTGAACATTAGACTTTTATTGTCTCGTTGCGATCCCGTATCAATTTCATAATTAGCGATTTTTTTTTTATCGGGGGCTCTGGAGCTGTCCCCAACATATAAATTGACACGAGTCGCTACAGACTGCCTAGCTGAACATTGCATTTGTATTTTTCTAGAAGATATGCAGATCCCTCATTCCATACTTAGGCACTTTTTGGATCATGGGTTCACGGCCTGGCGGGCTGAAAATTAAGTATCTACTGTTCCGTATTCTAAAAATAGCACCCACACTTCCACAATATACAAATTGACACGTGGACCTGTGGACATAGTCTGTATATAAAGTATGGAATGAGATTTTATACAGCATATGCGGATCACTAATTGCATACTTAGGCATTTTTTGGAGCACGGATTCGCTACCTGGCACACCGAAAATAGTGTCTATTGTTTTGTCGCCTACAAATAACATCCAGACTTCTGCGATATACAAATTGATAGGTGGACTCGGGCTGCTTTGCTGAACATTGGACTTTTTTTGTCCTGTTGCGATCCCGTATCAATTTCATAGTTAGTGATTTTTTTGATTGGGGGCTTTGGGGCTGGCGGGATAGAAATTGGGCCTCTATTGTTTTGCGTTGTACAAATACATTGTTCTACAACATATGAAAACCTACAGGTTTCTTGGCTAAACTTTGCATTTGTATTGTTGTAGAACATATGCAGATTCCTCATTCCATACTTGGGCACTTTTTGGATTGCGGGTTGGCAGCCTCGCGGGCTGAAAATTAAGTATCTATTGTTCTGTGTTCTACAAATAGCACCTACACTTCCGCGATATACAAATTTACACGCTGTCTTGTGGACATAACCTCTATATAAAGTATGGAATGAGATTTTATACAACATATGCAGATTCCTCATTCCAAACTTAGGTAGTTTTTGGATCATGGGTTCGCAGCCTGGCGGGTCGAAAATAATATCTATTGTTCTGTCTCCTACAAATAGCACCCAAATTTTCGCGACATACAAATTGACAGGAGGAGTTGTGGGCTGCTTGGCTGAACATATTTTTTGGATCGCGGGTTGGCAGCCTAGCGGGTCGAAAATAAAGTCTCTATTGTTCCCTCTTCTACATATACCACCCAGGCTTCTGTGATATACAAATTTCCAGGAGGACTCGGGCTGGTTGCCTGAACATTGCACTTGTAGGAAGTTTTTGGATGGAGGGTTCATGGCCTAGCGGGCCAAAAATAGAGTCTCCATTGTTCCCTCTGGTATAAATAGCATCGAGACTTCTTCCATATACAAATTGACAGGAGGACTCGGGTTGGTTCACTGAACATTGAGCTTTTATTGTCCCGTAACAATTCTATATGTATTTCATATTTAACGATTTTTTTAAATCGAGGGATATGGGGCTGGCGGGCTGAAAAATGGGCCTCTTTTGTTCGGGATCATGGGCTGAAAATTGGGACTTTATTGTTCTGCGCTGTACAAAAGCTACCCACAACTCCGCGACATACAAATTGACAAAGGAACCTATGGGTTGTCTATCTCAACATTGCAATTTCATTGTTCCTTGTCCTCCGAATAGCGTTCAGAGATCCGCCATATACAGATTGACAGATGGACTTGAGAGATGGAGCATTAAATTATTAAAGGATGTTAAATCGCTTATTATTAAAAGAATCAAGGAAAGAATATATATATATTTTTAAATTCTATAACTGCAAGCATAACAAGGACCAATTTGAATTTTAAGGCCTTGTTGTTCATATGATAGCACAATTTCATTCCGCACACTAAATATTCGTTGATTTCAAATTATTCCAGGATATTAATCTAACTAACTTCATCGAATAAGCAAAAATGAGAAAGCAACGACCAATTTGTATTTTAATAGCCTCTTGTTCATATGTGAGGATAGTTGCAGTTCAGACACTATATATTCATTGATTTCAAATTATTTCAGAACAATAGTTTGACCGAGTTCATCGATCAAGGAAATCTGCTAAAGCAAGTGACAGTATAGTTGCGTCACAATGCCATAGATATTACCAGGCGGATCTGCATCCCAACTGGCTAAATATAAATATATATATATATATATTGTTCGGTGTCCTCCAAAGAACAACTGGAGTTCCAGGGTATACAAATTGACAGACAAAGAAGATAACCAAGAACCAACCATACTTTAAACAGTCCACAAGCAAGTTCCTAGAAGGTTCCATAGAGTAGAACTCATTGACCTTTGCACCAAACAATTTGATATACAAACAAAATACATTGACGCATTTGTTTTCTGTTGAAACGAACTTTCATTTGGATGTTGAACAAATATTACAAAGAGACATGAGGTATTTTCGTTTCCTCTCAAAGTTTCATATAAATTTTTTTTCCCCTTTTTAGCCGATATGAAAAATTGCATTGTCCTCATTTAAGGTGAATTTTCTTTGTATACGAAGCTTCCGCAGCGTGTAGACACTGCTTGCCTTTTTCTATAGATATGTTTCATATGACAACTCTGCCAACTTAGGAAGCACATTTTGTAACAACGACTGCCTGACCGTACAGTGCACGGTTGTGTTGCCCACGGTTGGAATAACACCACTGAGGCAATGTCCATAAATATATGGACATTTTTCATCACATCAAAGAAAATCAATCATATCATCACTTATCAAAGCGGAGGCAGAGGCAGAGGAATGGCATTTTGCACAAACAGGCTCAAAGGGGGTCGAGTACACATTTTCTACAACAAAAATACCTTCAACCCAGGAATGTGAGCAAAGGGATTAATACATTGAACAATATAATACACAACTGCATCCCACCCTCCCCTTTAAAACAAAAAAAAAAAAATTAAAAGCCACAGAAATTTGATGAAGGCTATTTCTATAAGCAAAGCGAGGATGATTTTGTAAATGTATATGCACAACAATTGCAGAGCTAGATAGCTTCTCCATATCCTTTACTATATCTTCTCGTAACTCTGTTACAAACATTGACTGGGTTGTCCGAAAGATCGTTTCTCTAGCATCCTTCTTTTTTGTTATATTTTTGAATAACATAAGTGGAATCTTCCCTCTATGCAATTGTTATTCCATCAACGAAAACAAATCTGAATAAGTATCGAACAATTGTAGCTGCAACATGCAATAGTTCAATATTTGTGTAACTTATTTGACATACATGCAGAAGTGAAAGTAAACAACAAAACTGAATATGAAAAGCGATATCATTACCTTGTCGTTGTCCGACTCTCCATCCTTTATATGGAGAATGTGTTGCGACCTAAATTTCCTGGCCAATGTGACAACAACCCCAATCATTCCCATTGGGTAAATATCAGTGCTCTGTGCAAGTTGCCTAATAGTCGAGTCCAGGAGGAAGCGGTATTCTGAACAAATAGGAGGAATTTTTTCCACAATTCTTGTTTCGTTGACCGAAATAATTCGATCGCAATCACCATGGTCATATACTGTTTTCGGCAATATATTAAAATTTGTAATGGATATCCCATTATGCGGCAATATCTTTTCTGCATGTTTCTGGACAAGTTGTGGAGGAACAGTCAGTGTGACTGTCATCATGGCGTCCTTGTCTGTCATATCAGCACGCATAATGGGTCTACTTTTGTTTTCCTTATCCAAGTAGGTGGTATAGACAACCATTATGTCCTCGACGAACACCTGTCCAGTTTGGCGGCTGTTCAAGGCCTCTATTGATAGTACTTTGGATGTCATAACTCTAGACCTGAAGACATTTTTTGAATAGGAAAACTAAAGTGAATGGTAGTGTGCTACAAGTACATGCATACTTTTTATGAACTATGGAGCCAGAGTTTCTCAATGACACCTCTTAGTCTGCGGAACATGCAGTACGTTCGGTGTCTCGCTCGTACTTGTTGATACTTCTTGTGAGCTGCAAACCATGTACTGCAGATGGCATCAATATATTCGCCATGCCATAGATGAATATATAGCCCAGGAAATTTGTTTAGTAAACATAGTAAGAGCAGAGTTCATGCATCTTTACCTTTGGCCTTGTCGGTTTGTCGATGTCTAGGATGACTGACTGCTCATGGCCGTGTCACTAGTCCAACTTTTTCTTATGCAAGCATTTTCATATGGACATCAGGACTAAGAAAATATATGCATTCTATATTATATGCCCCCACCCAGTTTGTATCTTTAATTTTTCGGCACACTTGGTATACCTTTTAGAAGATTGTAGCATAGAACCCTCTGCTGTTGCACAAAAGAATTCATCTCCCTGTCCAAGCAACCTGTTTTTTCCAAGGCAACAACGCGAAATATGCAATCGACATGAAGAAATGTTAGTTTGAAAAAAAACATGTAAAACAAAAATAAACAGGTCTATTTACCCACCAAAGAGTCCTTCGTCCTGTCCATCCATTTTGTTTGTTTAAATGCAGCAATGTAGCGCAAACACAATGGACATGCACTAGCTTAGTATGCAGGAATAAACATATGCAACCAAGATAACTTACCATGTAGGAAGGCACACAACTAGCTTAACACATATCCACACCACAAATGAAATACAAAACAACGCAATATGAAACAACAGTACAAGCATGCACCTTTCTATATCCTCTTCAGCCGATGCAGTTGAGACTCTCTCCTTTTCTCCAGCTACTCTATTTGTTTCAATTTGGGAACCCACAAAATTTAATGAACATCAATGGAAGCTAGTATTCATCGGAGAACAAGCAATATGTACATAGAGAAAAACTAACTCAATGAATAGTCTACAAAGGCAAAAACATGAACCTTTGCACTTCTCTATCCATGGCTGTAAATGTGTAGAATTTTTTTCCTTGGCCAAAATATATTACAAGGCACAAAATATCACGCAACTGCATGGCCGTAGCTAAACGATTTTTTCTTTTCCCTGGGAATTTATCCACATATGCCCTCTAACCATGTTCTTTATCCTCTACACAGACTGTTGTGCCCATGATACAAGTTCTCAGTTTTCCTTGGCTAATTACCCACACATGCTTCCAGACATGAAAATATAATCTTGCATAATCTTTGTTGCACATATCATATGTCAAGAACAACACAAATTGCATCCTGTGCACACCAGTCTATGTAGAGGAGAAAGGACATGTCATGTCATATCCACACATCTAACCATACATGGTTTATAAATTTACCCTGCATACATATGCTTTATTCCAACAAAAAAACAACGCGTATTGTAACTTCACATGTAATCCTCGAACAATTTTGCATGCAACTATTTTATTTCATGGCAAGACTGCAACACCAAGAAAATCTCATAGAATAATAGATCTCGACTCTAGAAGACATGGAAAATAAAACAAATGCATATCCACTGGTGGGTGCAGGGGATGAACACCGTAAAGCACCCCCCAAAAAACAATAACAATCCAAAAAAAAGAAGAAAAAAGAAAATCTCCAACCACCGCCGCTGCACCCCAACCTTGCAAGGCCGAATCAAAGAAAAGAAACTAGCAAGGACCAAAATATCAAGAAAGAACGAAGAGGCCGAACTGCACCCCCATCGTCCCAAAGTGCAAACCCCAGCCAAACAAACAGAACCAGCAACCCGAGAACCAACGAACCAACAAGAACCACTGAGCTAGTGAACAACATATGTATCTCCAATGATTACGAAACTACAACCCAAGAATAAAAGGAACCGAAAACACACAAGGAACATGCGAATACAAATAAGAAAACATTCTTACTTGCAAACTAAATAGAAAACAAGGAATACAACATGAAACCACGACATCGAAACTTACTCCGAAATGATGAAATGTAGAATCATAGCTCGAATCACCAGCAAAACAACAACAAGCAACAACCGAGAAACCAACGAAAAAGAACCACTCACTGAACTAGAAAACAATGTATGTAGCCTCAACGATTACGAGGATGAAGCATACAATGGCAGCAACCGACAAACCAACGAAGAAGAAGTAGTCACTGAAGTAATAAACAATGTATGTAGCTTCAATGGTAGAACACGGATGAAACATACAATGGCTATTGAACTGGCGGTAGAAAAGCAAGTGCAAATTCAATGTAACTGTATAGAAAATTTCAAGGAAAAATGTACTCCGAGAACCGTATTTACATAAACATTTAAGACTCTTAGGTTGTCTAAGCACCTCATGGAATGCAAACATTTAAGTTGTCAGGGGTGTTGCAGAACGTCGCGTCATGTGAACATTTACGCAGTCATTCCTATTGACGCATCTCAGAATAAGTGTCAATACATTTCAAGAAATATACATCTGCCAAAGGCACTATAAACTTTGGAATTCTCAATCACCACAAAGCTTGGATATCAAAACTTGTGGATATATTCGGGTAGAAGAAAATGATAATACAAACATTCGAACTAATGCTAGCATTAATCAACCTTGAAGCAAGATACAAGAAAAATATATGATTAAAACATACTGACTACGAGAATTTTTTTGGATATGTTGCCATATAGTACATTGGGAATAACAAAGATGACAATAAGACCTCCAATCTCTTATCCAATTAGATCAGTACATATATGTTACTTTTTATTATATAAAAATATATGCTTTTAATTCCATAGCTCCAACAATAGGTATTGTGCAAATATTTCGGGTCAAAGTACAAAGTAATATGCAGTCAATGATTTATCAATTGCTATAGTCCCTCTATGCCTACAACAGAGACTAATAAAACAATCATATTAAAACAAATTAAAACAAATTAATATATTTTCTAAATAATAAATTTTGTTTGGACCTTTATAAAAAATCTGATGAACTAATTTAAAATCAAACTAATTTGATGTACAAAAGGTATTATGTAGGGAGGGACTAACAAACTATGTCTAAAACATTTTGAAATGTGTCTTGTTTTTTTATGCAGGGAGGGACTAATAAACTATGGCTAAAACATTTCAAAATGTATCTTTTTTTAGATGAACTCATTTAAAATCAAATTAATTTGATGTACACAAGGTATTATGCAGGGAAGGACTAATAAACTATGGCTAAAACATTTCAAAATGTATCTCTTTTAGATGAACTAATTGTTGGATCATGTTGTAATTGATGCCAATGGTTTGATTGATTGATGTCAAGTGATTGATTGATGTCAAAGGATTGATTGATTGATGATTTATGTAATATAATATGTATTGTCCTTGATGAGAATGCATAGAT
>JZKD02S0677581.1:298910-315425 GCA_000966675.3 Picea glauca | reverse complement strand
GTAATGAATAAATGTTTAATGCTAATTGATGAGTTTTTGTGCAAGAGGGAAGTTTTGGGAAAAAGAGCCCCACACTCATTCACCCCCCCTCTAAGTGTGGTAGGTGTGTCCAACACTGATTTAAAATCAAATTAGGACTAATAAACTATGGCTAAAAAATTTCAAAATGTATCTCTTTTAGATGAACTAATTTAAAATCAAACTAATTTGATGTACATAAGTTATCATGCACGGAAGGACTAATAAACTATGGCTAAAAAATTTCAAAATGTATCTCTTTTAGATGAACTTATTGAAAATCAAACTAATTTGAGGTACATAAGGTATTATGCAGGGAAGGAATAATAAACTATGTCTAAAACATTTCAAAATTTATCTCTTTTATGAGGTTAGAGAAATTGAGAAGAATAGGGATTGACTAATAAAAGAATTCAAAGTGTATCTCTTTTTTCGTTTTTAATGAGGTTAGAGAAATTCAGAAGAATATAAGTAATTAACTTTGTTATTTCATTGATTCATCACCAAAATAAATATGAGGCTAGAGAAATTGAGAAGAATAGGGAAGGACTAATAAAAGAATTCAAAGTGTATCTTATTTTTATGAGGTTAGAGAAATTGAGAAGAATATAATTAATTAATTTTGCTATTTTATTAATTTATCGGAAAAATAAATAAATTAGTTATGAAAATGAAAATTTATATATTTTAAATTTTTTAAATATTTATAATTTTTGAGATTAATTTTATTTTATTTTCAATTATATATTTTGATTTAATTATGAAAAATATTGATATATTTTTTGAAATAGTTAATTTATTTTATAAATTTAATGTTTAATTTTATTTTACACTGTCATCATTATCACATTTTCGGTAAATCCAATGTGTATTCTCAATCTTAATGCAATCAATGATATATGTCCATCTACATAATTTATCTATCTTGAACTTTTACTAACATCAATGTTGTTTATTGTTATTGTTATTTTCATCTATCTTGAACTTTGACATCAATGTTGTTTATTGTTATTGTTATTTTCATTTTTTTTTATGTTTGTAAATGAAATGTTGAAAGAAAATAACTTGATTAATTTAGAAAGCTTTTATGGAATTTCATTTAAGTCTAATTATTCTAAAATAGTTTATTTCTATTTTTTCCATGTTTATAAAAGATTAAAATTGTTTATAAATGAAATGTTGAAATAGTTCTTTGGTTAATTTAAAAAGTTTTTATGGAATTTCAACTTAAATTACTATAATTATTCCAAAATAAATATGTCATTAATAAATACAAATACAAGTATTTATTGATTTCAATAAATTTAACACTTGCACTGTAATATGTTTTAATGATAATTTTGAAAGTTCCAAGTATTTTGAATCTTGTATCAAGATTGGATAATATCTTCTCATTTAAATTGAAAGTTATTGTTCGATAACTTTAACTCTTCTAGTTTAATGGATGTATTATTAGTCCCCGCCGAAGGTGCATAGGGACTATAACGATTGATAATTCATTGAATTCATATTACTTTGCCCTTTGACTATAAATTTTCGCATCATCTGTATTGTTTGTACTATAGAAGTGCAAATATTATTTTTTATATAAAAAATAATAACTTATATGTCATCGTCTCATTCGAGAATATATTCGAGGTCTTATTGCCAACTTCATTGTTCCCAATGTTGTAAATGTGTTGATATCCAAAGTTTTGAGCTTCGACGCTCCTTTTTAATTTTTATTACATTTTTACTGAAATGTTTACAAATCGAAAGTTTTGAGCATGGGCGCTGTTTTTTTTTTTATTAGTGTATTTGTCCTATTATTATTATTATTCCTTTGTATTTGTATTGAAATGTTTGCATACTGAAGGTTTAGATCATTGACACTTTTTTTTAGGTCTTTGAATAGGCTTGGCAACTTAAATGTTTACATGGTGTGAGGTCCTGAAACATGCCTGACAACTTAAATGTTTGCATACCGTGAGGCCCTTAGACAGCCTGACAGCCTTAAATGTTTACCTAAATAGGCTTCTCGGAGTACATTTTTCCTCGAAAGTTTACATACAATGTTGCAATGAATTTGGACAATATTGTTGTCCACTACTAGTTGAATAGGCATTGTATGTTTCATACTTCTTCTAGGATTGAAATGCAATTTCGTCATCATTGAAGCTACATACATTGTTTACTGGTTCGATGGGTGCTTCTTCTTCGTTGGTTTGTCGGTTGTTGGTTGTTGTTGTTTGGTTCAACTTTGCCAGGTTGGGGTCCTGCATTTGCAGTTGGATCTGTTTTTTTTTTTACTTTGTGTTGTCCAAGTGTTGCACCCACAATTCGGTATGTGCTTTTGTGGTTCATCGTTTCAGAGTAATTTTCGATGCCATAGTTTCATTTTCTATTCCTTATTTATTGTTCAGTGTTTGCAATTTGCAAGTAAGAAAGTTTGCTTATTTCTACTGGCATGCTCGTCATATGTTTCTGGTTCCTTCTATGCTTCTGCTACAGTTTGGTAATCATTGGAGATACATATGTTGTTTGTTGGTTCAGTGGTTGTTGCTTGTTCGTTGGTATGTCGGTTGCTGGTTGTTGTTGTTTGATTCAAGTTTGCGAGTTTGGGGCTGCAGTTCGACATATTGGTGCTTTCTCGCTGGTTTGGTGCTTGCTTTTTTCTTTTGTTTACTTTGACTTTGCAGGGTTGGGGTCCTGCGCTGATGGTTGGAGTTGTTTTTTTTATTTTTTCAAAGTGCTTTGGGGTGTTAGGGTCCTGCACCTATGAGTGGAGCTGCGGTTGTGTTATTTTCCGTGTCTGGCAAAGTCAATATTTGGCACCTGTTCCATGCCCGCCTGTTTTGCTGTAAAATTTTATTGAAACTTCAGTGTTGACATGATACAAAACAATGGCATAAGAAATAATTGGACAACTACATGTGCAGTTGCAATATCTGTTGTCTTTTTGTTAAAATAAAACATGTGAAAAATACACTTATTAACCATATATGGTGAAATGTGCCCATATCACAATACAACTTCTTTATCCTCTACATAGATTGGTGTGACCACGATACAATTTTTCTTGTACTTGAGATATGATATGTACACCAAAGATACTACAAAATTATATTTCCATGTCTTGAAGCATATCTGGATACTTTGCCACAAAAAACCAAAAGCATTTAGCCATGGCCATGCAATATCTTAATATTTTGTGGCTTGTAATATATTTTGGGCAGGGAATTTTTTTATATATTTACAACCATGGATGGAGAAAAGAAAAGGTTCATGTTTCTAACTATCTTTTATTCTATTTGTTGATTCTCATTTATTGTATGTACATATTACTTGTTCTCTGCTGCATACCATATTCCATTCATGTTCATTGTATTTTGTGCGTTCCCACATTCAAACAAACAAAATAGCTGGATAAAACGAAGGAGTCTTAACTACAGTGCTAGAAGAGGAGATACAAAGGTACATGCTTGTACTATTATTTCATATTCCGCTGTTTTGTATTTCATTTATTGTCTGTATATGTGTTCACCTAGTTTATTGTATGTAGATATTGCGTACCTTCCTACATAATTACTTATCTTCATTACATTTCTTCCTGCATACTAACTTCCTTCATGTCCATTGTATTTTTCCTGCATTCCTACATTTAAACAAACATAGTAGCTGGAGAGGACGATGGACTCTTTGGCACGAATGTAGAGGAGGACTTACAGAGGTGCATACCTATACTCTTATTTCATATTCCAGTGTTTAGTATTTCATTTATTGTCTGTGTATTTGTTCTACTTGTTCTACTGCTTTGCACCTTTTTTTACTCTGTGTATATACTACGTATGTTTCTTCTTATTCTCATGTGAATCATATTCTCTTTGTTGCTACCTTGAATAAAATAGAATTGTATTTCTTTCTTTTACATGTCTTTCTGCATACTAACTTTCCTTCATGTCCATTATATGTTCAGTGTTGATACCTTGAAAGAAATAGATTGGTTAGACATGAAGATGAATTCTTATATGCGACAACATAGGGGTCTATGGTACAATCTTCGAAAATGTATACCAACTGTGCTAGTAAATTAAACGTACAAAATGGGTGGGGGAATATAATATTGGACTAGAAAATGATGATTTGGAAACAATGGGCCTTTGTTCCCTCCCCATTTCTAATTTTTCCATTTTCTATTATCCTTTTTTCTTTTTGATTGCTCTACTTAGTCATCTTTCCGAAAATGCCTTGGTACGTGGGTTGGTGGACTCACTTGTTCACATTTATGGTCATGCTTCTACCTTATTCCATACTTACCCACTTTGTCAATTGCGAGTGTTGGGTTGGCGGGTTCAAGATTGCACCCCTGGGTTCAAGGGTTCTGTGATATACAGATTGGTCGTCGTATCCCGCCATCACACCCTATTTACTGTTACACATTTTTTCAGTCAAAAAATCCGAGGAATACAATTTGACCCTCAAGTCCTCATGTTTCTTGAGTATCCCTTCACACCCTATTTTGTATTCCATCTCCTTGGACCTTGCATGTGAAATTAAGAAAAATTATGTACAATATACAATGCATATGCTTGTTTAGTCCTTCTGATGTTCATCTACACATGCTTGCATCAGAAAAAGTTGGACTAGTGACATGGCCATCAACAATCAATCATCCCAAACATCAACAGATCGATAAGGCCAAAGGTAAAGATGCATACATTTTGTTCCCCATATGTTTACCAAACAAATATCCTCAGTTGTTTATTCATCTATGGCATGGTTCTGCTTCACATACTTTGCAGTTCAAAAGAAGTATCAACAAGTGCAAGTGAGACGTCGAACATAGCGCAGGTTCCATAGACTAAGAGGTCTTGTTGCAAAACTATGGATCCATAGTTCATCCAAGTTGTGTGTTTACTTGTACATTTATGCCAAGAAAAAAAGAAAAAAAATAATGCACACTAGAATTCACATTAATTTTCATGTTCAACAAATGTCATCATGTCTAAACTTGTAACACCCAAAATACTATCAATAGAGGGCTTGAACAACCGCCGAACTGGACAAGTGTTCATCGGGGACATAATGGTCGTCTATAGCACCTACTTGGAGAAGGAAAACAAAACTAGATCCATTATGTGTGTTGACATGACAAACAAGGAGGCCCTGGTGACAGTCACACTGACTATTCCCACACAACTTGTTGAGAAACATGCATAAAAGATATTTCTAGGTAATGGGATATCCATTACAAATTTTAATATATTTCCCAAAACAGTATATGATTGTGGTGATTGTGATCGGATTATATCGCTCAACAAAACAAGTATTGTGGAAAAAATTCTCGCTATTTGTTTAGAATATCGTTTCGTCCCAGACGCAACTATCAGCCAACTTGCACAGAGCATTAACATTTACCCAATCAGAACCATTGGCTCAATTGTCACACTCGCGAAAAAGCTTGGTTCGCAACACATTCTCCATATAAAAGATGGAGATTCAGACAACGACAAGACAATGGTACCGTTTTCCATATCCAGTTTTGTCCTTTACTTTCATATGTCCATGTATCTTCGTTAAGTTACAAAAATATTGCATTGTTCCATGTTGCAACTGCAATTGTTCGATACCTATTCAAATTTGTTTTCGTCAATGGAACAATAATTGCATAAAGGGAAATTTCCACTTATGCTTTTCAAAAATATAACAAAGAAAAGAGATGTTAAAGAAAGGATATTTCGCACAACCCAAGCAACATTTGTAACAAAATTGCGAGCATACATAGTACAGGATCTCAAGAAACTAACTAGCTGCGCAACTGTTGTGTGTATACATCTACAGATTCATCTTCACTTTGCTCATACAAATAGCCTTCACCAAACTTCTGCATTTTATTTTTTATTCTTTCTTTGGTGTAGTTGTATATTATATTGGTCAATATATTAACTGCTATACTCACGTTTCCAGGTTGAGGGTGTTTTGGTTGTAGCGAATGCATACTCTACCCCCTTCGAGTTTGTTTGTGCGAAATGAAACTCTCCTTCTTTTGCTTCTTCTTTCATAAGTGATGATACAATTGATTGTCTACGATGCAGTAAAAAATGTCCATACATATATAGACATTGCCTCAATGCTTCCATCCGAACTGTGGGAAACACAATCATGCATTGTACAATTAGACAACCTATGTTACAAGATTTTCTTCTTGGGTTAGTAGAATTGTCATATGAAGCATATCTACAGAAAAAGGAAAACAATGTCTACATGTTGCACGAATTTCGGATACATAGAAAATTTACCTTAAATGAGGACAATGCACTACTGCATATCGGTTGAAAGCAAAAAAAAAATTCATATCAAGCTTTGGCAGGAAACAAAAATATCTCATGTGTCTCTGTAATTTTTCTTCAACACCCACATGAATGTTTGTGGGAGTCGAGTCCTTCGGAGTTTACATATATAGCTATAAAATTCTCTTTCCAGAGATTTTGTTTCTTCTTGTGCACTTGAAAGAACAAGGAGAATCTAATTACAAACACAATCGATGTTGTTATTTTGATATTTTTTTTGCATCTCCCAGTAAGAATTTTGCATATTTGTTTCAGTGTGCAAATTAAAAAAAAAAATGGTGGTTGGTTGTGCCTTTGATGGAGGAGTCTGCATATTTTTGGGTGCCCAAATTGGACAATTGTTTTCCAACTATATAGCAATGCAAGAGAAAACCAATGCCACGATGCATTTTTTTTATATATCAACTTGTTTGATGCAAAGGTCGATGCGTACTGATCTATGGGACCTTGTGGGATCTTGCTTGATGCGTTCTGAGTTCATGTGTTGCCTTCTGCCTCAACTTTCAATACATTTAGTGTTTACTTGGTTCTTGGTTGTATGCTTCGTTTTGGAAAATTAATAATACATTCAGGATCTTCATAGTTTTTTCTATGATATTAAAGACTATAGAGGACATGCTTTTCACTTTAATATATGATTTGTGATGCAAATGTAGTATGTGCCTCATTTTAGCACCTTTCCTTGATCGATGAACTTAGCAAAATTAATCTCCTGGAATAATTTGAAACAAAACAATATATACTATGGGAAGTCCAATTAAACAATCATATCAACGAGAAGACATTAAAATTCAAATTCGTGGTTGCTATGCTTGTAGTGAAGATGATAGTACAATAACTTTACTTAGACATCCCAAAATTGATTTCTTGTAGCTTTTCGACGCTTCTCTTATACAAACAGATCCTGGAAACTATAAGCATGGCTCGCTGTATCTATTCCTTGATTGAAGAACCTGTTCACATGTTTAATGCACTTCATAGTTACTATTAAGACCATCAATGGGGATTTCTTACACCAATTCATGCTTCTGAAAATTTCCATCCCCTTTCTTTCTACCCTCTGCTTTCCCTTTCTGGTTACTTACTCGTTTTTCAGAAAATTTCTAGGTGTGGGAGTTGGCGGATTCACGTCTTCAGATCTCCACTATTACTTTTATATCACCAACCCGACCGACCACTTCCCCATTTCATATTGAACAAACTTTTTGGATCCCAGGTTCCATGACAGGCGGGTTACCAGATAGGTGGGTTCACATTGTGTTTACATTGTTCCACCACCTGCAAACAACACCTGGACTTCCACAATCTACAAATTAGAAAACAAATTCCCCTTTATCTCATTTTTAGCACTTTTCCTTGATCGATGAACTTAGCAAAATTAATCTCATGGAATAATTTGAAATAAAAGAATATATATTATGCAAAGTCCAATGGAACTATCATATCAATGAGAAGACAATAAAATTCAAATTCGTTGTTGGTATACTTGTGGCGAAGCTCACAGTACAATAACTTTACTTAAACATCCCAATATTTATTTTCTTGTAGCTTTTCGATGCTTCTCTTATACAAACAGATCCTGGAAACTATAGGCATGGTTCGTTGTATCCATTCCTTGATTGAAGAACCTATTCACATGTTTAATGCACTTCATAGTTACTATTAATACCATCAATGGGGATTTCTTACACCAATTCCCAGTTCCGAAAATTTCCATCCCCTTTCTTTTTGCCCTCTGCTTTCCCTTTCTGGTTACTTACTCATTTTTTGGAAAATTTCTAGGTGTAGGATTTGGTGGATTCACGTCTTCGTATTTCTACTTACTTTTATATCACCATCCTGATCGACCGCTACCCCATTTCATATTGAACAAACTTTTTGGATTGCGGGTTCCTGGATAGGCGGGTTCAACATTGCGTTTCCATTGTTCCGCCGCCCGCAAACAACACCTGGTTTTCCGTGATCTACAAATCAACAAACAAATTCCCCTATATCTCATTTTTAGCACTTTTCCTTGATTGATGAACTTAGAAAAATTAATCTCCTGGAATAATTTGAAATAAAAGAATATATACTATGCAAATTCGAATGGAACTATCATATCAACGAGAGGACATTAAAATTCAAATTCGTCATTGTTATACTTGTGGTGAAGCTGACAGTACGATAACTTTACTTAACATCCCAAACTTTATTTTCTTGTATCTTTTCGACGCTTCTCTTATACAAACAGATTCTAGAAACAGAAGCATGGCTCATTGTATCTATTCCTTGATTGAAGAACCTATTCAAATGTTTAATTTACTTCATAGTTACTGTTAATAACATCAATGGGGATTTCTTATACCAATTCCCTCTTCTAAAAATTTCCATCCCCTTTCTTTTTTCCCTCTACTTTCCCTTTCTGGTTACTTACTCATTTTTCATAAAATGTCTATGTGCAGGGTTGGCAAATTCACGTCTTTAGATTTCCACTGTTACTTTTGTATCACCCACCCGACTGATCACTTCCCCATTTCATATTGAACATTTTTTTTGGATTGTGAGTTCCCGGATAGGCGGGTTCAACATTGTGTTCCCATTGTTCCGCTGCCTGCAAACAACACTCGAACTTCTGCGATCTACAAATTAGCAAACAAATTCCCCTTTATCTCATTTTCTTTCGATTTGTTTACTTGGTCCTTTTTCCGAATGTCTCCTACTTTTATATACAACACCTGAAGTTCCACAATATACAAATTGACCCTCAAAATCCGTCATTGTCTTCTGTTCTGTGTTACGCATTTTGCATTCGACAGTTGGGGTAGATACAATTTGAACATCGGGCCCTCAGGTCTCCTGAGTAGAGCTTGTGGCCTTGTTTTCAAGCCCGTCGATATTTCATGTTCCGAGTATGTCTAATTCTTTTATATCACGAGTCCGACCAACCGCTTGTCCATTGCATACTTGGACACAGTTACCATCGTCGGTTCCTAGACATCCTTGCTCAACATTGTGCTTCCACTGTTCTACTACATACAAACAACATCTGAAATTCTGCGATATACAAATTGATGCCCGAACCGGGTGACATACAATTTGACCATCGACCCCTCATGTCTCCTGAGTATATCTTGTGGCCCTGTTTTTGAAACCCGCCTGCGCTTTCCATACAATGCTTAGTTGCTCTTCACCATTCCCGCTACCTTCGTGCTTCTTTCTAGATATGAAATTATTAAGCTTTAATGCTAGTGGTTCATCGTGCAGGAACCATTAAGATTGTCATTAATGTACATAATGTCAGAGAATATTTGTCATTAATACGAATTAAACCAATATTTGCGGAGAAGAGTGTTATCCTTTCCAAGTATTCATTTCGAACATGATGGAATCTCTTTCATGCGTCGACCGGTTGGTGCCTTTATGAAACCTCTAATTCTTAATCTCTCTTCGCTGTCATCGCCACCTTTGCACTTTTTTCTAAATATGCAATTAGTAATCTTTAATGGTAAAAACTAATTACGTACGGACCCTGGAGATTGTCATTGATTAGTGAAAGGCTCGAGGAGATCTTCCATTGATACACATTAAACCAAGATTTGTGGAGCGTTATATTATCCCTCCCTAATTTTCATTTCAAACATCATCTGGAGCAAACAAAAATTCTCGTTAACTTATGGCAGCAGTTACACAACAATTCTGTCTAGATACAGAAAAAACCTTTGGGCATGATGGGAAGAGTTTCCAGTATTTCAGGGCATATTCTTGCTACTCGTCTCACACCGCCCAGGAGAAAAAAAGGAGATGGTCCCTTGGTGCATCGAGAGATATATTTCAAGACAAAGAATTCCAAGGCAACCCTGTCGGATTAGACAACCTTCCCACCTGCATTGATGGCTGGCGCAGAGATTGATGCGATGGATTTCGAGCCAGAAGAAGATTATCTGATGGACGATGATACGACAATGGATGATGGCAATGCAGAGACTGGTCTGACTCCTGTGCCCAAATTGAAATCAACCATAATGGGAGACACTTCCTGACTTGGCAATGTCGGTCTTAACAACAAAAAAAGAAGGGGTTTTAGAAAAGAAATCGACGTTGAATGCAAGAGCCGCATTGTAGCTCGAAAGTAGGAATTCCAGAGGTCCAAATTAGTCCGTTCTGGGCGGAAGTATTTCACTATAAATAAATGATCTGTTGATGCTCCTAGAGATATATTTCAAGCCAAAAAATTATTCAATTGCGGGACCACTGTCTTGTTATCTGGATATACAATTAACATCTTAGGAAATGAGGACCAGAACTCTCGCTGGTGCAATAAATATTCCTACTAGTCATCTCCTTCCACCCATAATGGACTAATTTGGGCCTCTGGAATTGCTCGTGCAACCTGTGTCTTTGAAATTTTTGACTGTGAGGAGGTGCTTTCTTGGTGTGTCCTAACTTTTAGTTTAGGGCTATTCTGTTTTCCCTACAACGTTTTTCGTCTTCTTCCTCACGGGAAGCTTGTGAGAACTACCATTTTTACCACAGGATTGTTGTTCATCTACTTCAATCCAAGCATTTATTCCACTACAGACCCACTCTCCTATTTCTTTGTCGGCTCAGGTCTTCTGCAAAATATTCATATTGGGGCACCGAGCATTAATCCACCGAGGAGAAGGTTGCAAGGATTTCCTAAAAAAAAAGCATGGTAATCAGTTTTGTATGCATGCTGAAGAGCATCTCGATGGCTCCTGCATGTTGCAAATCCTGTGCCTGTGTTTATGGAAAATATGTTCAATGTTTTGGCCCAAAGAACTCGGTCCAATTTCTAGGGATATATATACAGTCCTCAGTATTCTTTTTTTTAATGGATTTACTATTAAAAAATTTGCCTTCGAGTCTTGGTTGCTGCTTCTTTTTCTGGATTTAACACCTTCTCATGAGCATGGTTTGATAGTCTCGTAGTTCTTCGATATTGTATTTTCTTAAGTAATTTGTTGTAAAATCAAACATTTACCAGTTATATGACAATGCACTGTGTCGATCCATCAGGATTTTATGGAAACGATAATGAATTTTAGACAGTTTCAAACCAACGTTCAATTCTATTCGTAATGCAGATAGAACATAACAATACCAAATCACAGTGTTGCAACAAGATCACCATTCTTATTTCTATACATGCAATTATTAATCTTTAATGCTAATAACCCATCATGCAAGAAGTTTAGTATGTTAAAGTCATGGAAGAATGTATCAAGAATACAATTACTCCCACAAGTTGCAATAAAATCTAATCTTCAACAAAGCATTTGCTGACAATTACTAGAAAATGATGGTTTTGAAACAATGGGGCTTGCTTGAAACCAATTCCCGCTTACGAAAAATTTCCCTTAGCCTTTCTATTTTCCCACTCTTTTATCCCCCGTAGTTTCTCTTTCTAGTTACTTAGTTGTTTTTCCGAAAATGTCTTGTTGCGCGGATTGGCAGATTCACGCATTTTGACCAAGCACTTCCCCTTTGTCTAAATTGCACTTTCCATTGTTTTGTGACCTACAAACAACACTCCGACTTCTCTGATATGAAGATTTATTTTTGGACTCCCACATCATCCCCTCTTTCGTGTTACACATTTTTCACTGAAATGTTCCGATATATACAATTTGACAGTCGGGGCCTTACGTCTCCTCGGGAAGCCTTGTCACCCTATTTTGAATACCATCCCACCACTTTCCACACTTGACCATTTCTTAACTTCTCTTTCATGGATCGTCGAGTTCGCAGGTTCAGGAAATTTCCAATTTCTAGTTGTTGTTTCCTGTGCCCGCTACCTTCAAATTTCTTTCCAAGTATATGCAATATGTATACAACTTCTCTAGAAACATACATAAAATATCTTGCCATGAAATGGAATATCTATTGCAGATTTGAATATATTGAACCTTCTTTTTCCTCTTCTATACTTAACCAAATTTCTGTTTATTTTCCCCCTCTACTCTCTCTTTCTCGTTACTTGGTCATTTTTCAGAAAATGTCTCAATGCGCACGTTGGTCGACTCATGGGTTCACATTTGCGCTCATGCTTTTACACCACGACTTCGACCAACCACTAGCCATTCAATGCCTAGATACTTTTCAGATCGCGTATTCCCGGGAAGGGGGCTCTATATTGCACTTCCATTGTTCTGTGACTTGCAAAAAACTCTCGGACCTCCGAGATATACAAATTTACTGCTGTGCTCCCACATCATACCCTCTTCCGTGATACACAGTTTGCACATGAAATTTCTGAGACCTGCAATTTGACCTTTGGGTCCTCGCATCTCCTGGGGAACTATTGTCACCCCATTTTGAAGCTCCTACGCCCGCTTTCCATATTTCTCCATTTCTTGGAATCTCTTTCGAGCCTCCAATTCCATACTTAACCGACTTTTTCACTTATGGATTCCCGGACATGCGGAGTGCACTTCCAGTGTTCCTTGACCTGCAAATAGCCCGCCGAATTCCGCGATATACAGATTGACTTCCAGACTCCTACATCAGCCCCTCTTCCATGTTACACAGTATGCACTCAAAAGTTTCGATCAATACACTTTGACCATCGGGGCCTCACGTATCCTTGGGAACCCTTGTCATCCTATTTTGAAACCCGTCTGACCTCTTTCCATGACCAGTTCTTGCAATGTCTTTCACGGATCATCGGGTTGGCAGGCTCAGACAATTTCCAATTCCCAGTCATTGTTTTCTATGTCCGCCACCTTCGCACTTCTTTCTAAGTATATGCAATAGGTATATAACTTCTCCAGAAACATGCAAAAAAGATCTTTCCAGGAAATGGGATATCTATTAAAGATGTGAATATATTAACCCTTCTTTTCCATCTTCTATACTTAACCAAATTCCCGTTTCTCTTTTCTCTGTACTTTTTATTTCTTGTCACTTAGTCATTTTTCCAAAAATGTCTAGCTGCGCAGGTTGGAAGACTCGTGGGTTCACATTTGCATTCATGATTTTATATCGGGACTCCGACCGACCGCTTCCCCATTCCATACCTAGTCACTTATCAAACCGCAGATTCCTGTGTAGGCGGACTCTAGATTTCCCTTCTATTGTTCCGTGACCTACAAACGATACCCTGACTTCCGCAATATACAAATTTACAACCAAATTCATCATGCAGTCTTCACTATTACACTCTACCTATCATGCCCTTTTCCGTGATACACTTTTTTCACTGAAAACTTCCGAGACATACAATTTGACTGTTAGGTCCTCACGTCTCATGTGGAACTATTGTCATCCCATTTTGAAGCCTGTCCGTCCACTTTCCATACTTCACCATTTCTTCGAATTTCTTTCGCGGATCGTAGAGTTGGCGAGTTCAAGAAATATCCAATTCCTAATCAATGTTTCTTGTACCCATGCCCTTTACAATTAGCAATTAGCAATTATATATAAGATATTATTTCTAAGTATGAAATTAGCAATCGTTAATGCTAAACTAGATCTGAGGAGATCTCCCATTAATACGCATAAAACCAAAATTTCCGGATGGTTGTATTATCCCTTCCGAGTGTTAATTTCAAATATCATGGAATTTCATTTGCACATCGTCGGGTTGGTTCATTCATGAAATTTTCAATCCTCAATTCCGAAAACGAGTCCGACTGACCGTTTCCCTATTCCATACTTAGCCACTTTCCCCGAATTTCTCAAAGATACAAACCGGCCGTTGAACTGCCCCATCATGCTCTCTTCCATTTTACACGTTTTTCAGTTAACAATTCTGATACATAAAATTTGACCGTCGAACACTCACCTCTCCCGAGTATCCCCCCGTAACCCTATTTTGAATCATGTTTGACCTCTTTTCATACCTTGCCATTTCTTCCTTTCTCTTCCCCGTCTTCGTTACCTTCGCACTTGTCTATAATAAAAAAAATGTTTATATATATATATATATATATATATATATATCTTGTTTCTAAATATGCAATTAGCGAGATTTAATTCTAACGACTGATCATGCAGGAACCATATAGATTGTCATTGGTGAGTGAAAGGCTCGAGGAGATCTCCTATTAATACACATTAAACCAACATTTGTGGAGGGTTATATTATCACCTCCAACTGTTCATTTCAACCATCGTCTGGAGCAAACGAACATTCTCATAAACATATGGCATCAACTTGACAATAGTTTTGTGGAGATATAGTGAACATATTTGGGTGTGAGGACCAGAACTTCCAGTGGTCCAGGGCATATTCTTATTACTCATCCCTTGCCGTCTAGAACAAAGTAATTTGGACCTCTGGGATTGCTCGTGCAGGCTGTGTCCCTTAAGTTTTTGACTGTAAGGAGCTGGTCTCTTGATGCACCGATAAATATATTTCAGACCAAAGAATTATTCGACTGCGGAACTAGTCTCCTTTTTCTTTGTCACCTCAAGTCTTCCGCCAGATGTTAAGATTTCTGGAGCCAGCATGGACATTCAAAGGAGAATATTGGAAGAAATTCCTAACAAATCATAATAATGGGTTGGACCTCTTTCTTGAGATCTTGGAAGACCTGATGGTAGTTCCTAAAGATATCACAATCTTGGAGGTTAATTCATTTAGAAATCCATTCCAGGAAATTGCTTGGTTGTTTACAAGAATAACGGGACAAGAGTCCACAACAACTATTCCCCGCATGGCTCTTGATATTTTGTATTTCACAGTCAAGGAACAAGACATTTTTTATTTGGGAAAGCTAATTTCCCATGAAATTTGTTCCCAATTGTCAAGCTTTAAAAAGGAGAAGAAATTTTATATGTCATCCTACTTGGTTTCTGCGATAGCACATTGCTGCTAGTTTCCAAAACTGTCTTTGTCCAAGAAGGTGAACTGGGAATTCGACCTGGTAACGTTCTGGTACCAGGCCTTGTGGAAGCACAAGGTCTCCCATTGTTTTTATGAGGTTTTTAATGGCTTTGTGTCTGTTTTCAAAGTTTTGTTGTTATGGGAAGATGCTCCTCGCATATCTGACCATGCAACTAGGTTTTTCGACAGGAAGGGGGCACTTGAACATATGGATGATTACATTGTGATAAGTATTTTTGGGTCCAAGGAAAAACCTGCTCTCCTTCCATTTCACATCATTGAAAAAATGTTTGTTACAGAAGTAGTAAGGAAATACAATTATTGGTTGCATCTATTCCAAGAGAAGAGAAAAAAGCAATTCATTCCTCTGCCTTGGAAAGTCAGGGACTTCATGTTGAGGAACGTCAACAAAATTGAAAAATTCGCAGCCCATTTCAACAACTTGAACCTAAGATATGATGAAAGCCTAAGAGGGTTTGACCCTAATAAATTGGTTTTGCAACATTTACAAACACTTGGCTTCGACAATTCCTTTTTCAAAAAACACTTTCCCGAAAACAGAGAGACTGGCGACAACACTCCTGCTTTTGATGTCGATGACCTAGACACACTGCAAAGCACCACTAAATTGTACAAGCAACAAGGAAAAGGCCCCACTGAGAAGAGTGTTCACTCGATGGATAACACTCCCAAAAGTATGTCATCCCAGATCATTGCTCCAATGGCCCACCACAACAACAAAGCAAATCAAAATTCTTCAAACGAAGGAGGAGATAACGACCCTCCTCACCCTAAAATTGATAGTTATCACAATCTTCTAGTGGACAAGAAGAGAAAAAAATTGTGGGACAGGTGGAAGAGCCTGAAATTGAGAGTGAGAACATGGAACTTGAGCCTAATCTGGATAGTATATTCTTCTACCTTGATCAACCTGGAGATGTGATCCAACATAGTCATCCAATGGAAACAGCTGATAGCAAAAATGCGGCTGTCCCAAATCTTTCGACTTCACATAGAGACCACATATGTTCTTGATGATTCCATTGGAGGCATTGAGGCTGAGAATGCCAGACTAAAGGACCAGGTCAAGGAATTGGAAGAAGCTTTGATTCCTATGCCATTGCTTGCCAATACTTTGGAAATAGCCATGCCTTCCACCCCTGCAGCCAAGTTAAAAGGATCTGTTGGACAACTGAGAGGGGGGGGTGAATCAGTTGTTACCATGCTTAAACAATTATGGTTCTTTTAAACTCTTTGTAGAGATACTGAATGATGATCACAATAATGTAGGGAAATAAACAATGGCACTTTCAGCATCATTCACATATATGAGAAACA
>JZKD02S0677581.1:266479-282681 GCA_000966675.3 Picea glauca | reverse complement strand
AGGCGAGCTGGGAAGCTAGATGGACCATCTGAATTGTGTGTGGCCCCTTTGCGGCTCGGGGGGCTAAGGGGGAAGCAGATTACCCCTAGCGATTGGCTGGGAGGTACCGGTGTAGTCTTGACGGTGGGCGAGGGGAGTGGCACGGAGCAGGAGCGGTACGGAGCGCGCAGTCATCATTCAAGGCAGGATTTAAGGCAATGGTATGTTTTTCATTTTGCATGATAGAAGGTATTAAGACCTTGGCCCTTTCTTATTGTTATCAGCATTTTTGTATTGGCATTGTGAGATGAAAAATACTTAACTTCAATCTTCTTGGATACTCGTTGGATCGATTGGTTTTCTTGCCTTGTTCTTCGGTGACTGAAATTGTGTTACAGTTATAAAATATTTCTTCTTACTCTATTTGATGCAGCACGCGCCACCCGCGCATCCCGCTCCCACCAGGACCTTCTCTTTCCTCGACCCGAAGAGCTGTATCGCTCTTCAAATCCCGTCTCGGGACGGCTTTGCACCCACAGGATCTTCCTGGTGATCTCCCCTTCCTCTATCAGGAAATCAGAACTCGCAAGATCATGAGTCTGGCACTCACGAGATCGAGTCTTACAAATCCTCGAACCCCGATGACTATTTTCTCATGGCTGCCCTTGTTCCTTATCAGGAATTTTCCCGTCGGGAAATCGGTATTCACGAGGTCCCAAATCACTCACCTCGCAATTCCCCGATTCCCGATCTGCGATGCCACCTGTCTTTCACTTGTTCTGTGGTCCCCATGCTATCCGATGGTTGCCGAGATTTCACCCTTGCAACCTCGCAAACCTTTACGCCATTTTTCCCCGCTCTAACTCACGAAACCCCGAGTTCACGATATGCCGATGCCACTTGGCGCTTACTCCCTGCGAGAGTTTACCTGCTGACACTTGTCCTCCACTGAAGTGGTATAGCTGTGGGACCCGTCGCATCTCGCGAAATCGCGGTTTCTCCTGTCACGATTCTGTTGCATGCGAAAACCCTGAAACACCGAACCCCGACTCTTCCAGATCCCTGGACACGTGTCCCGCAGATCAATGGATCTGATCGCATCGAGAAATCGCTAATCGTGATTTTAACACATGAGTCCCCATCTCTGGAATCTCGATCCTCCGATGAGATGAGTCCCAATAGCTCCGGGCTCCTTCTCTTCTCACTGGGGATGAAACCCTGCTCAACTCTCCTGAAATCTAGTGGCTGTCGGGACTTCGCTGATTCCTTCTGCGAATCGTGACCGTCGATTCTCCTTCACGGTGTCAAGAGCGCTAACCCTCTTGAGATTTCCAACTCTGACTCCTTCAAAGACTTTGCACACACTTCTCGTGCTCTCCCTTCAACAACTCTCAAAGTGTTGAGTCTTCAGACTCTGTGCACTTATAGCCATAGTGGTCTCTGCCTCCTTTGCTCAGATTTACCACTGAGACTTCAAATTCAGTCTGCACTTCTCCTACGCGACTCTACCAACCCAAATCAACTTCTGGGTGAATGAGAATAAGGGTTTAACTGCCGAGCCTCATCAACGCACTCTATGTGGATGAATTCAACTGCACTCTATGCAGGAATCTCCTGGCTCAGACAGAGAAACAATTGAAACTCATTCTCTTCTCTCTCAGACTTCTGTTAAAGCCTCTAAAATCACATGTACAGCATATTCAAAGCAATTGCATGACCAGAAGAAAACATTCATGAGCACATAAACATCATACACAGAGAAACAACACCAACCATGAAATTGAATCAAAGACTCTCTTCTATTAATTCAAAAACATTTGTACATGGGTTTTCTTCACAAATTCTTTGCTTGCTCTCTCTTCCTGCCCCTGAATGAATGAATTCTGAATAACTATCTTACAATGTACAAAGGAGGGTGTCTATATCTGTTTTCCCTCTCGAATCTCTAAACTGTCTATTCTGGAATTAAATCCTATCTACCCGCATTAACTAAAGTAAATTCCTCCTATCTACTTCAGACAAGAGCGTAAGGCTCAAGGTCTGATACAATACAACAGGCGCTCCTTCATAAATGTTTCATTGAAGGATATGGCACTTCATCTTTAATGAAAATTCAAAAAGTCATCAAGCTTATATGTCATGTGTTTAAAAACACATGCGCTGGCTCCACGCTTGCTGAGTTGGCGATGCTCCTGCATCATACTCCTCGGCTTGAAAAATTTCATGGGCTCCTGTCCATGAGCTCCTGCATGGTCTATCCATGCTTTTGAATGACTGCTTCTGTCTCCCAACTAGCATCTTTGACTGGGTGATCCTTCCATTTCACCAGGTACTCGAAGTACTGCTTCCGCCTGGTCTTTCTGCCCACTCGTTTGTCCAATATACGCTCCATCTGTGGCTTCTCTGCTACTGGTAATTGCTTCTGCCATTGGATCACTCTTTCCTTAGTTCCAGCCTCTGCTTCTCCATCTTTGTATGGGTATAAATCCGAAACATTAAATATCAGAGATATTCTGATGCCATCCGACAACTCAATCTCGTACGCATTCTCTCCGAATTTCTTCAGGACTTTGCATGGCCCGATTTTCTTCATTTTGAGTTTATTATATGTTCCCCTTGGGAACCTTTCCTTTCTCAAATGTGCCAGAACTAGATCTCCAACTTCGAACCAAAGTTGTCTCTGATGCTTATCTGCTCTGCGCTTATACTCCTGATTTGAATTTATCAGTCGTTGCTTCACCTTACCGTGAAGTTCCTTCATCGCCTCAACGAACTCCTCTGCGCTTGCACTGCTAGTCGTAGCCTGTTCTGACTCCCAAAGTTCAGAAACTCCTCTTGGTTGTATCCCATACACAATATAGAATGAGATTTTTCCTGTACTCCGATTCACAGAGTCATTATACGCAAACTCCACCTGTGGCAATATGTTGTCCCAGCTTCTATGGTGCTCTGTGACCAGGCTCCTCAGCAAGTCTCCAAGACTTCTGTTGACCACCTCGGTCTATCCGTCTGTCTGTGGATGGTAAGCTGAAATAAAAGCCAAATTAGTCCCTAGCTTCTTTCATAGCGTCCTCCAAAAATGACCTATGAATTTCGTATCCCTGTCCGAGACTATGCTTCTCGGCAATCCATGAAGTCTAACAATCTCTTTGAAAAACAAATTTGCGATGTGGGTCGCATCGCTAGTCTTCTGACATGGAATAAAATGTGCCATCTTTGAAAACCTGTCCACCACCACAAAGATGGAATCAACCCCTCTCTGCGTCCTTGGCAAACCCAATACAAAATCCATGCTAATTGCTTCCCATGGTCTCTCTGGTATAGGAAATGGCTGATAAAACCCTGCATTTTGCTTTTGGCCTTTGGAATGATGACAAATTTGACACCTGTCAACAAACCTTTTGACATCGGCTCACATGCCTGGCCAAAAATATGATTCTCTCAACTTTGCGAATGTTTTATCATGGCCAAAGTGTCCTGCCAAGCCTCCGCTATGCTTCTCTTTCAACAAGTTCTCCCTCATGGAGCAAATTGGAATACACAGTTGATTGCCTCTGAACAGCAATCCCTCCTGGATCATGTAATCTATCCATGGGCTCCGATCTCTGAGAACTGGGTTCTCAGCTACTTCATACGCTTCTCCGAAATCTGCATCTCTTGCATACATGTCCTTCAGATTTTCAAAACCCAATGTCTTGACTCGAAACTCCTGCAGCAACAAACACTTCCTGCTCAAGGCATCAACCACTTTGTTAGCAGTCCCTGAAATGTGTTTAATCACGAACATGAAATTCTACATATACTCTACCCATTTTGCATGCTTCTGATTCAACTTCTCCTATTGACTCACAAACTGCAATGCATGGTTATCGTTGTACAATACAAATTCTTTCGGAATCGAGTAATGCCTCCACTTCTTCAATGCTTGTATGATGGCATAAAACTCTTTATCATATGTGGAGTATTTCACCTTTGCCTCATCCAGCTTCTTGCTGAAATATGCAACTGGTCTATCATCCTGACTCAAGACCGCTCCTATGGCATATCTGCTTGCATCACATTTCACCTGAAATGTCTTCTGAAAGTCTGGCAACACTAGAATTGGTTGCTCTGTGATCTTCCGCTTCAATAGATTGAATCTTTTCTCAGCCTCTGCTGTCCAATGAAAAGACTTGTGTATCTTTTTCACTGTGTCCATCATCGCTGCACTAATTCCACTGAAATTTCTAATGAATTTCTGGTAGAAACTAGCTAATACATGGAAACTTCTCACCTCGAAAACATTTCTCGGTGATGGCCAATTTTTAATCACTTCCACCTTACTCAGATCCATCTTCAACTCATTTGCCGAGATAACAAAACCCAAATAAATGAGCTCTATCTGCATAAATGAAGACTTCTTCATATTGATCAACAACTTTTCCTGCTATAGCTTCCTCATCACAATGGCCAAATGTTTCAAATGTTCAGCCTTCGTCTTACTGTATATCAATATATCATCAAGATATACAACTACAAATTTCCCGATGAATTCCTTCAGGACTTCATTCATCAGTCTCATGAATGCGCTCGGTGCATTTGTCAAGCCAAACGGCATGACCAACCATTCGTACAAACCTTCATTTTTCTTGAATGCTGTTTTCCATTCATCACCTTCTCTCATACGAATCTGGTGATATCCGCTCTTCAAATCAATCTTCAAAAAATAATTTTCCCCACTCAGGCAATCCATCAGATCATCCATTCTTGGCAGTGGAAATCTGTACCTGATGGTGATTTTGTTGATCGCTCTAGAGTCAGTGCACATTCTCCAACCCCCATCCTTCTTTGGAGTAAGCACTGTTGGAACAACACACGGGCTCAAACTTTGCCTAACCAATCCTTTATCCAGTAGCTCCTGTACCTTCCTTTTGACCTCCTTATTCTCCTGGGGCATCAGTCTGTACGCAGCCTTATTCAGCAAACTGGCTCCGGGTATGAGATCGATGTGATGACTCATGCTCCGCATCGGTGGTAATGAACGAGGTAGTTCGTCCACGATGATGTCAGGGAACTCTCCCAGCAGTTCCTGAATCTCATCTGGTAGATCATCCACTCTTGTGCTAGTCAGGACAATTCTCGGTTTCCTGACTACAAAGAATTGTGGATCTTCCTTCTACTCCATCTCTGTGAGAATCTCTTTCCCACTCATGAGAAGTATGATACTGCTTACTTCCGGCTTCCCCTCCTCATCCTTTATCGGAAGCAATCTGTGTGTCCTCCCATCCTTCTTTAAAGTATACGTTTTCATTCTCCCATCATGAACCACATTTCGGTCATATTTCCATGGTCTACCCAGCAATACATGACAGACATCCATGGGAATGACATCACATAGGACCTTATCCCTATATTCACCCATTTTGAAATCAACTAAACATTGTTTAGTGACACTCACTTGATGTCCCTTCTGCAGCCATGATACCTTGTATGGACTTGGGTGATCAGTCGTCTCCAGCTCTAATTTCTCCACCATCTCGGTTGAAACGAGATTATTGGTGCTTCCGCTGTCCACAATAACTTTGCATTTCTAGCCCTTGGTCTTGCATGTGGTCCTGAACAGTATGGTCCTCTGAGATGTGTCCTCCACCTCTTTCTTAGGTGTCAAAAGAACCTTGTGCACCATCAACGACCTCCCACTTCTGTTGTCTTCCTTCTCAACATCACGCATCTGCGCCTTAGCGATGTGAGCTTCTCCTCTATCTGTTTTCCTGTCTGGACAATCAACTGCCTTGTGTCCATCCTTCCCACATGTGAAACATGTGATGATTCCTCCTCTGCCTCTTCCCCTACCTATGGTACGAGGAAAAGTATTCGCGTCAGCATATCCGCAACCCTTCTCGATATGCTGTCTCCTCGGCTCAGCATATTGTTGTCCTCGCTGTGAGGTTCCACCTCTTCCAATCTTACCCTGAGGTTTCTTCCATTCCTCCTTGGACTTATGATATTTCTCTTAGGCAACTGCCTTGCCTCTGGGATGACTTCTACCTCGCCCTCGCTGTCCTTGCTTACGGCTCAGCTTCTCCTCAGCTTTCAGAGCCATCTAGTAAGCATCCTCAACCGTTCTGATGGTTGTCATGCTTAATTCATCCTGAATTTCGTATCTCAACCCATTCAGATATCTAGCGACCTTCTCATCATAGCTCTCCCGATGACCTGCTCGGATATTGAGCCTGTAAAACTCCTCGGTGTACTCTTTCACTGTCATCAACTTCTATCTGAGGTTCTGCATTCGCCTGAACAAAGTGATCTGATAATCCCTTGGGATGAACTTTGCTTTCATCTTAGCAATCATTCTATCCCAACTTTTGATCTTCTGCTTTCCTTTGCAGCGTCTATCAACCTGTAACTCATCCCACCAGAACGCTGCATGTCCTTTCAAGCGTGTAACTGCATGCTTGACTTTCTTATCTTCTTCCACATCTTCATAATCGAAGTATGTGTCAAGAGCTCTAATCCAATCTAGTAGCTCTTCTGCATCCAGACTTCCCTCATATACTAGAATATCCATTTTTGTCTTTGAACTCATCCTGGCGATAGCTTTAATCAATCGCTCAGTTGATGCATCCTCTGCTGTGACCTCTTCTTCGTGTCTAGCTTCCTCTTCAACTTCGGAGTCGCTAAGATCCTCTGCACCAACTCCGTGTCTCTGCGCTGTCTCCATCTCCTCAAGCCTTGCTCGGAGATCTCTCATCTGCCGCTCCATTTATGGATTTCCTGCTGGCCTACCTCTTCTCCTCACCTCCCTGTCTTTCGGGTCTGGTGACTGTCTTTCTCTTCTCGGCGGCATGATGTCTTCTCTTCTCTGCTATAGAAAGCAAAGAATTTCCTGCTCTGATACCACTCTGATGCAGAACGCGCCACCCGCGCGTCCCGCTCCCACCAGGACCTTCTCTTTCCTCGGCCCGAAGAGCTGTATCGCTCTTCAAATCCCGTCTCGGGATGGCTTTGCACCCACAGGATCTTCCTGGTGATCTCCCCTTCCTCTATCGGGAAATCAGAATTCGCAAGATCGCGAGTTTGGCACTCACGAGATCAGGTCTTACAAATCCCCGAACCCCGATGACTATTTGCTCATGGCTGCCCTTGTTCCTTATCGGGAATTTTCTCGTCGGGAAATCGGTACTCACGAGGTCCCAAATCACTCACCTTGCAATTCCCCGATTCTTGATCTGCGATGCCACCTATCTTTCACTTGTTTCGTGGTCCCCACGCTATCCGGTGGTTGCCGAGATTTCACCCTCGTGACCTCGCAAACCTTTACGCCAGTTTTCACAGCTCTAACTCACGAAAGCCCGAGTTCACAATATGCCGATGCCACTTGGCGCTTACTCCCTACGAGAGTTTTCCTGTTGACACTTGTCCTCCAATGAAGTGGTATAGCTGTGGGACCTGTCGCGTC
This sequence comes from Picea glauca, assembly GCA_000966675.3. NCBI lineage: Eukaryota > Viridiplantae > Streptophyta > Pinopsida > Pinales > Pinaceae > Picea > Picea glauca. The sequence goes on along the minus strand of JZKD02S0677581.1, from coordinate 275,261 downwards.
TCGCGAAATTGCGGTTTCTCCTGTCGCAATTCCGTTGCATGCGAAAACCCTGAAACACCGAACCTCGACTCTTCCAGATCCCTGGACACGTGTCCTGCAGATCAACGGATCTGATTGCGTCGGGAAATCGCTAATCACGATTTTAACACATGAGACCCCGTCTCTGGAATCCCGATCCTCCAATGAGCCGAGTCCCGATAGCTCCGGGCTCCTTCTCTGCTCACTGGGGATGAAACCCTGCGCAACTCTCCTAAAATCTAGCAGCTGTCGGGACTTCGATGATTCCTTCTGTGAATCCTGACTGTCGATTCTCCTTCACGGTGTCAAGAGCACTAACCCTCCTGAGCTTTCCAACTCTGACTCCTTCAAAGACTTTGCACACACTTCTTGTTCTCGCCCTTCAACAACTCTTGAAGTGTTGAGTCTTCAGACTCTGTGCACTTACAACCACAGTGGTCTCTGCCTCCTTTACTCAAATTTACTACTGAGACTTCAAATTCAGTCTGCACTTCTCCTGCGTGACTCTACCAACCCAAATCAACTTCTGGGTGAATGAGAATAAGGGTTTAACTGCCAAGCCTCATCAATGCACTCTATGCGGATGAATTCAACTGCACTCTATGCAGGAATCTCCTGGCTCAGACAGAGAAACAATTGAAACTCATTCTCTTCTCTCTCAGACTTCTGTTAAAGCCTCTAAAATCACATGCACAACATATTCAAAGAAATTGCATGACCAGAAGAAAACATTCATGAGCACATAAACATCATACACAGAGAAACAACACCAACTATGAAATTGAATCAAAGACTCTCTTTTATTAATTCAAAAACATCTGTACATGGGTGTTCTTCACAAATTCTCTGCTTTCTCTCTCTTCCTGCCCCTGAATGAATGAATTCTGAATAACTATATTACAATGTACAAAGGAGGGTTTCTATAACCATTTTCCCTCTCGAATATCTAAACTGTCTATTCTGGAATTAAATCCTATCTACCCGCATTAACTAAAGTAAATGCCTCCTATCTACTTCAGACAAGAGCGTAAGGCTCGAGGTTTGATACAATACAACAGGCGCTCCTTCATAAATGTTTCATTGAAGGATATGGCGCTTCATCTTTAATGAAAATTCAAAAATTCATCAAGCTTATATGTCATGTGTTTAAAAACACATGCGCTGGCTCCACGCTTGCTGAGTTGGCGATGCTCCTGCATCACTGTTGTTGCATGTCGGTTGGGACAAAAGAGATTTATGGCTGTGTGTTTCTATGACTATCAGCGTTTATATATTAATGTGGGCATCTTCTATTGCTGCAGGCATTTATAAATGATGGTGGTCGTTTCATATATGTCTATGGGCGTTTGTAATGATGGGGGCATTTATATCTTACTATGGGCATTTTGTATTGCTGTAGGCATTTATAAATTATGGTGGGTGTTTTTATATATGACTGTGGGCGTTTGTTTTAATGTGGGAATTTATATATGAATGTGGTTGTTTATATCTAACTGGGGGCATTTTTTAATATGGTTATCAATGAAATTTTAGGCTAATATGGTTATCAATGAATTTTTAGAATTCGCCCAATTTCTGCACATTAGAATGCTTGCTGGAAACTACGATTATGGGTTCTATGAAAAGTAAATTACCAAACCTAAACCATAATTGTTTGTACTCTGCGATTTGGTTGCAATCTGGACTTCAATATTTAAGGTCACTTCCTTTATTTTACATTACTTGAATTTAGAGTCGTGTATAATCACCATCAAATCTTGCGCAATCAAAAAACTTAGGTTTGTACAGTAGTTGTCTTGTTTGCATGCGAATTTAGAAGATCGTTGAATCATTGATATAGTTATTGCAATCTTGAATATACGGAATTTCGTCAGATCATGTATACAAATTTTAATTGGAATTCTTGAAATCTTATTCATCAAGATCGCTGTGTAGATTGGTTGAAGTTTTGGTAAATTAGTTTGTCGGGTTCGCTGCGAACATTATATGTAAATCTTGAATTGACCTCGTGTTGGTCGCAGTATAATCAATTACAGTTCTGGAACCCGAAGCTTGAATGGTCATTATCATTATTAATATGGTTAACATTTAATATGGTTATAAACGAAATGTTAACTCGGTTTTAGGTTAATATGGTTTTAGGTTAATATGGGAGTATTGGATTGGTATTTGTTGCTATTAGAGTCGTGGGTAATATGGTTATCATGTATGGAAAGGGGTATTGTGGCTTTATGGTTCTTTGATAGCACATAGATGCATTGAAATTGGAATTTCCTAGGGTTAGCGTGATATAAGATGTGTTTGATGTTTAAATCTTACTTATGGTTAGTAGGCGTTATCCTTGTAATTAGTTTTAATGGATGTATAATGCAGCCCATACTCCCTTATTTCTTAATGGATTTTTGGTATTTAATTCTTAATTTTTCACTTAGGTAAAATGGCTCATTTCCTCAAAATACATAGCAAGCTACCTAGGAGTTGAACTGGTTATATGAGTGGAATCGTCGTTAAATGATGCCTGACTTAAATGATATTGAACTTAACAAGTTACTAAATGTATTTAGAAGAGTCCTATGATGTTTCAATTGAAGTTGTGCCCATGTGGTTCTGGATTTTCTTCATCAGTTTCCTATTGCTCAATTGGGTTTTGTTTTTATTGTGTATTGGGTTTTTCTGTGTTGCCCTTAATTCTGGTGGGCACCCTTATCCGACGGGTTCCTTCTATAGGGTGATTTTATTTGATTGGCTTAGGGTTGGGCTGTTAAATTTAGGGTTAATAAAGTTGTTGTTTATCCTATGCTGGAGTTTAGGGTCGGGTTAATTTAAGGGTTAGTACTATAATTGGAATTGTCCAAACTCACCATTGTATGATATCAGACTCTTCGATCTGATAAAGCTAGTCACTCTGTATATAAGTCTGTGTGTGTGATTATTTTCTGTGTAAAGAATCCAGTGCCATATCAAGAGTCTCGTGCCCTTTAAAGGCAGGGTTTCCACTCTTGCGACACACCTCTAAGGTCGTATCAGTAGTCTCGGGCTCTTTAAAGGAAGAGTTCCCACCACTGCGACCTCCTGACAGAGATTACTAGTTTTTTCCTGAGCAGTCGGCCAGGAGCCTATCTGACATTCTCTCTCTCTGAAGAAGAGAACTAAGATTAAACGCCTTGCTTTCCTATGCAGAAATAGTAAAATCTATTACTATGGATTCTTCCATTTGTGTTCATACTGTACATAACATAGTATGTCGTTTAATGCTTACAGTTACTTGTTGTGTGCCTTATGTCTTCTTGTTGTGATCATCGTGGTTGCGTCTTGTTAGTCGTTGGGTGGCAACATAGAGTCAAGTGTGTCTGTTTCCTTTTTACACGTGTGCACACACAAAAAAATTTGCACCTGTTATCAGAGTTGTTGTCGTAATGAGGAGGCTGTCACATATGGTATCAGAGTTGGTTCGACCCGCGACTTGGGATTCGCTATGGATTTCGTTGTTATGATTTGATTATACTAGTGCTAATTGAGTTGACTTGTGTGCATGCATGTAATTATGGTTATAAGACATCGTGGAGGCAGACGATGAGGTGCTAGGGGAGGAGGCGGGACACCTCTAGTAGCATCTGCACCTGAGGGGTCTAACCCCCAGGGAGACGAGCAGGTTCTCGGACAGGATAAGATAGCAGTTGGCGATGTTGTCGGGATGATGAGATCTTTTCAGTGCATGTCTGAGGCACTGATTAGCCATTTGGACAGAGATGAGGCCAAGGCACAGGCACCCACCGAGGTTCTGCCGCGCACACTGGCTGTTACTGGTAGCATTCACCATGAACTTGAGAAGGTCAAATTTCCCGAGTTCTTTGGTGCCCCGGACGACGCTGCCACCGAGGCATGGTTGGAAAACATGGCGATGTGCTTCGCACTTCACGATTATACCTCCAACATGAAGGTCTGCATGGCAGTCTTTCAACTAAAGGGGAGTGCTCTTCTATGGTGGAAGACGCTCCTACCACAGCTAAACATGGCCATCGAAGACGTGTCATGGGAACTGTTCGAGGAACGGTTCCGAGAGAGGTAACTTTTAGAGGAATTCATTGAGCGTCATCTCAATGAGTTCAATGCATTATGACAGGGAGGTCGTATGGTGCCCGAGTACGAGGCACGTTTCATGGAGCTTCTCCGGTATGCTCCGCACCTTAACACAAAGAAACTCAAGGTCAAACGGTTCGTGTTCGGCCTTAACGAAATTATACGTGCAAAGGTTAGGATTTTGATGCCTCAAATTTTGCATGATGTCATCCAGAAGGCCCTCATAGCAGAGGAGGAGCTTATCAGTGGGGGTCTGACCAGGACTCCAGTGAGACCAGCCGAGCAGGTTTCATCTGGAACACAGAAGCACTAGACACCAGCGAGACTTACTCCAAGATATCATGGCTTCCAAAGGGGATTCACTTTCACTACACCCCGATGACCACCACCTCAGCAGCGGACCCCTTATTGGGGACAATCGCATTAGCAGTGGCGTCGCCCATAGCAGCAGCACTTCAGGCCTGTTCAGTAGAACAGACTAGGGTTCTAGGATGGTGGGCCGTCATCTTCTACTTCGGGTACTAGGACTACTGGGCCGAAGAAGGGGTATTGGACGTGTGGGGAGCCACACTACCAGCGCGACTGTCCTGTGGAGAGGACCAAAGCGTCCGGATCAACCAGACCCACTACAATGGGAGATATGGGCAAGGCCCATCGGACTCATGCAGTGGTGAATAACCGCCAGGAAGAGCACCAGTCGACTGTGCTCAAGACGACAGGTACTGTCGCCGACCATACCCTTAGTATTTTGATTGATCCCGGTGCTACCGAGAGTTTCATTTTTGGTATAGCGCTAAAAAGGATTAAGGTAAAGGCAGTCGATCAGGACAAGTTTAGCTTCGTAGAGATGGCTTTAGGAACCAAACAGAAGGTGGGAGGAAAAGTTACGGGCTGTGCCCTTAACCTGGGAGAGTTTGTCACGAGGACCAACTTGTACGTTACGATCTTAGGATCTTACGATGTCGTATTTGGTATGGATTGGCTGGAATCGCATGAGGCAATACTCAACTGTAAGACAAAATGATTGAGCTTGGTTGATGACGAGGGACAGAGACGTGTGATTGTAGGACGGAACCAGGGAGTTTCCCTAAGGTCCGTCTCTTCCTTACATTTACGGAAGAGTATGCGCAATGGGTGCAAGCTTTATGCGATCCTTGCGCTAAACGAAAAGGGAGTGGTGGAAGGTCTAGAACACCTTCCGGTGGTGAAGGAGTTTGCAGACGTATTTCCAGAGGAGTTACCGGGGATGCCACCGGAAAGGGAATTGGATTTTACCATAGACCTAAAACCAGGGACCGAACCGATAGCAAGAACGCCTTATCGGATGTCGAACCCGGAGTTGCAAGAGTTGAAAATGCAACTGAAGGAGTTGTTGGACCTGGGACTGATACGTCCTAGTGTGCCACCGTCGGGTGCACCTGTTATTTTCATTCAGAAGAAGGACGGATCATGGAGGCCTTGCATTGAATACCGTCAACTGAACAAGGCTACCATCAAGAATCAGTATCCCTTACCAAGAATTGATGATTTGTTCGATCAAATGAAGGGTGCGACAGTGTTCTCCAAGATTGATTTTTGGTCGGGGTACCACCAGTTGTGGATCAGGGAGGATGACATCCTTAATACTGCCTTTAAGATGAGATTTGGACATTAAAAGTTTACTGTTTTACCGTTTGGAATGACAAACGCCCCAGGGGTATTTATGAGTTTGATGAATGGGGTGTTCTGCGAGTGCTTGGACAAGTTCGTCCAAGTATTCATTGACGATATTTTGATCTACTCTCGGATGACAGAGGAGCATGATGATCACTTGCACTTGGTACTACAGTGTCTGCGAGAGCACAAATTGTATGGGAGACTGTCCAAATGCTCTTTTTATCAATTGAGGATTCACTACTTAGGGCATGTCATCTCCAGCCAAGGTCGAGGCTATTATGGAGTGGCCTGCACCAACGAATGTCATAGAGGTGCATAGATTTATGGGTTTAGCAGGATACTATCGACAGTTTGTCGAGGGATTTTCAAAGATAGCAAATCTGATCACGAAATTGCAGAAGAAAAACCAAAAGTTTGTTTGGAATGAGAAATGCACGGAAGCATTTCGGAGGCTTAAAGAGTTGTTGACAACAACGCCGATACTGAAAGTCCCTGACATGGATGCAGACTTCTTGGTATGCACTGACACATCCAAGGAAGGTTTAGGCAGAGTCTTGATGCAAGATGGACAAGTGATTGCTTACATTTCAAGGAAACTAAGAAGGCATGGGGAGAACTACGTGACGCATGATTTGGAGTTATTAGCCATCGTATATGCCTTGAAGGTTTGGGGACACTACCTTGTTGGACGAAAATTTGAATTAAAGACTGATCATTGTGGACTACAACACATTTTTTACGCAAAGCAACCTAAACGCGTGACAACGACGTTGGTCGGAATTTCTTAGCGAGTACGACTTCGAGATTACTTACATAACAGAAAAAATGAACCGAGTGGCAGATGCTTTGAGTTGGAGGCCACGCATCTTTTCGGTGTTGCCTCTTTAGATGAATCTATGTGAGAAGATTCTCACTTTACAACGTGACGATGACTGGTACAAAGAGGTCGAGGGTTTTATCGGACAAAACACAATGATGGTACCACGATATGAGGGATTTTCATTTGATAGTGATGGGTTATTGAGGTTTAGAAGTCGGATTTACATACCGCCAAACGCCGAGTTAAGGATGTGGATCCTGAGCGAGGCTCATAAAGCAGTTTACATGGCTCACCCAGGATTTATGAAGATGAGGGCAGACCTTAAACCCTTATTCTTCTGGAAGGGAATGAAGGCCGACATATTCAACTTTGTGGCTAGATGTCTAGAGTGTCAGCAGGTAAAGGCTGAACATAGACACCCGACAGGATTACTTCAACCAGATGCCATTCTGGAATCGAAATGGGAAGTTATTTCGATGGATTTTAATGTTGGATTGCCACTAACGGCAAGAAGACATGACTCGATTTTTGTGGTAGTAGACACTCTAATGAAGAGTGCTCACTTTATTCCTATGCATACGACATATCAGGCACCTGACATAGCGAGAGTTTTCATCAGTGAGATTGTGAGGCTGCATGGCGTGCCTAAGAAGATTATATCCAATCGAGGATCGATGTTTACTGGACGATTTTGGACGAGTTTCTAAGATGCCTTGGGGACCCAACTTAACTTTAGTACTGCGTATCACCCAGAGACGGACGGACGGATAGAACGAACAAACCAAACCTTGGAAGACATGTTGCTCATGTACGTGATGGACCAACAAAATCATTGGGAGGAATACTTGCCTCTAGTAGAGTTCGCTTACAACAAAAATTACCAGAGAACCATTAAGATGGTGCCTTTTGAGTTTCTTTATGGGTGACCGTGTCAGACGCCTTTGAGTTGGGATCAGCTTGAGGATAGGGTCCTGGTGGGACCAGAAGTGATCCAAGAAATGGAAGAGCAAATGCAAACCATAATACAAAGGATTAAAGAAGCGCAGGATCGACAGAAGAGTTGTGTCGATGCGCACTGAGTCGACCATAGTTACGAGGTCAACGATCGAGTCTTCTTGTGGGTTAAACTGCATAAGAGTTCGATCAAGTTTGGAAAGGGAGTTAAACTCTCTCCTAGGTTCATGGGACCTTTTGATATTGTGGAGAGAAAGGGGCCCGTGGCCTATCGACTAGCCTTGCTTGATTCTTTGAGGCATATGCACGATGTTTTTCATGTATCTGTTTTGAGACATTACATTAGTGATCCTATACTTGTGATTAACATGAGTTCCTTGCATATATCAAATGAGGGAGCGCTCACGGCTGAGCTGGTCCGCATCTTAGATCATCGCGTTCGACAGTTACGACGTCAAACGGTAGACCAGGTCAAGCTCCAGTGGGACAATTATAGTCCACACTCGACAACCTGGGAGGACGCATATGATATGCACCGGTAGTTTCCATTTTGTTTGATAGATAGACTTATGATATTGTGATACATTTATTTTGGCATTTATATTGAGAAACTTCAGGATGAAGTTTAGACCAAGAGGGGGTGTATGTAACATCCCTCTCTCGCACACTGAGAAAACCTATTCTTTGAGGACACTTGCTCACAAGTGATCTAGACTTTTATGATGTTAAAACATTTATCCCTGATTATGATGCGTTATGATAGATGACATGATGTTTTACTGCTTGGACATAGACAGGTGATATTGACTTAGTTTTATTGAGTGTGCAGGGTTTTGAACCTTGAGGATCCAGAGGCATCGGTGGAACCCCTTGGACTCCGGATTGAGTCAGGGAGTGTGCTATTTGGGTTGATTTAATTACTGTGATATTTCATTGATTTGATGAAAGGATGTGGACATGTTCTGACATGATTGTTGATGATGCAAGCTGACGATATCTTGCCGACCAGACTCACATATGGAGTAAAGAGGCCACACACGATTTCCAGAGTGGTTGAGGGAGAGGGGTGGACAACAGCCCTGCCACAGCCTACTAGCACTCCCGCCGTGGCTCGAACTGTAGGTTAATAATTACCTAGCTCGAGAGGATCCACGATGCCGTGAGGGTAGACTGCGACAGTCGCTCACGATGATTCTAAGGGGCGCGCAATAAGGCGGGGGCCTTATTCCTTAGAGCCCTTAGTCTCCCACAAGT
>JZKD02S0677581.1:244608-266085 GCA_000966675.3 Picea glauca | reverse complement strand
AGAGGGGGATGGACGACACTTGTGCGAAGGAGAATATTTAGAATATTTTATTAAAACTTAATTAAAATGTGATTTAGGGAAAGTTGGAGGTTGGAAAAACTCTATAAAAGAAAGGAAAGATGAGGAAGAAGGGGATCGACTATTAGCGTAACGTTAGTCTGCGAGAATTGTGACTTGACTGATTACTTGTGGAGAGTTGGGATTTTCCAACTTGTATAGGAGTGGTAGCTCGGCCTTGCGAGGCGAGCTGGGAAGCTAGACAGACCATCTGGATTGTGTGTGGCCCCTTTGCAGCTCGGGGGGCTAAGGGGGAAGCAGATTACCCCTAGAGATTGGCTGGGAGGTACCGGTGTAGTCTCGACGGTCAGCGAGGGGAGCGGCATGGAGCAGGAGCGGTACAGAGCGCACGGTCATCATTCGAGGCGGGAGTTAAGGCAACGGTATGTTTTTCATTTTTCATGATAGAAGGTATTAGGACCTTGGCCCTCTCTTATTGTTATCAGCATTTTTGTATTGGCATTGTGAGATGAAAAATACTTAACTTCAATCTGCTTGGATACTTGTTGGATCGATTGGTTTTCTTGCCTTGTTCTTTGGCGACTGAAATTGTGTTACAGTTATAAAATATTTCTTATTACTCTGTTGTTGCATGTCGGTTGGGACAAAAGATATTTATGGTTGTGTGTTTATATGACTGTGAGCGTTTATATATTACTGTGGGCATTTTGTATTGCTGTAGGAGTTTATAAATGATGGTGGGCGTTTTATATATGTCTATGGGCGTTTGTAATGATGGGGGTGTTTATATCTTACTGTGGGCATTTTGTATTGTTGTAGGCATTTACAAATTATGGTGGGCATTTTTATATATGACTGTGGGAGTTTGTTTTAATGTGGCCATTTATATATGACTGTGGGCATTTATATCTAACTGAGGGCGTTTTTTAATATGGTTATCAATGAAATTTTAGGTTAATATGGTTATCAATGAATTTTTAGAATTTGCCCAATTTTTGCACATTAGAATGCTTGCTGGAAACTACGATTATGGGTTCTGTGAAAAGTAAATTACCAAACCTAAACCATAATTGTTTGTACTCTGTGATTTGGTTGCAATCTGGACTTCAATATTTAAGGTCACTTCCTTTAGTTTACATTACTTGAATTTAGAGTCACGTATAATCACCATCAAATCTTGTGCAATCAAAAAACTCAGGTTTGTACAGTAGTTGTCTTGTTTTCATACGAATTTAGAAAATCGTTGAATCATTGATATAGTTATTGAAATTTTGAATATATGGAATTTCGTCAGATCATGTATACAAATTTTAATTGGAATTCTTGAAATCTTATTCATCACTATCGCTGTGTAGATTGGTTGAAGTTTTGGTAAATTAGTTTGTTGGGTTCGCTATAAACATTATACGTAAATCTTGAGTTGACCTCGTGTTGGTCGTAGTTTAATCAATTACAGTTCTGGAACCTGAAGCTTGAATGGTCATTATCAATTTAAATGGTCATTATCATTATTGATATGGTTAACATTTAATATGGTTATAAATGAAATGTTAACTCGGTTTTAGGTTAATATGGGAGTATTGGATTGGTATTTGTTGCTATTAGAGTCGTGGTTAATATGGTTATCATGTATGGAAAGGGGTATTGTGGCTTTATGGTTCTTTGATAGCACATAGATGCATTGAAATTGGAATTTCGCAGGGTTAGCGTGATATAAGATGTGTTTGACGTTTAAATCTTACTTATGGTTAGTAGGCGTTATCCTTGTAATTAGTTTTAATGGATGTATAATGCAGCCCATACTCCCTTATTTCTTAATGGATTTTTGGTATTTAATTCTCAATTTTTCACATAGGTAAAATGGCTCATTTCCTGAAAATACATAGCAAGCTACCTAGGAGTTGAACTAGTTATATGAGTGAAATCGTCATTAAATGATGCATGAATTAAATGATATTGACCTTAACAAGTTACTAAACATATTTAGAAGAGTCCTATGACGTTTCAATTGAAGTTGTGCCCATGTGGTTCTGGCTTTTCTTCATCAGTTTCCTATTGCTCAATTGGCTTTTGTTTTTATTGTGTATTGGATTTTTCTGTGTTGCCCTTAATTCTAGCGAGCACCCTTATCCGACGGGTTTCTTCTATAGGGTGCTTTTATTTGATTGGCTTAGGGTTGGGCTGTTAAACTTAGGGTTAATAAAGTTTTGTTTATCCTATGCTGGAGTTTAGGGTTGGGTTAATTTCAGGGTTAGTACTATAATTGGAATTGTCCAAACTCACCGTTGTATGATATCAGACTCTTCGATCTTATAAAGCTAGTCGCTCTGTATATAAGTCTGTGTGTGTGATTGTTTTCTGTGTAAAGAATCCAGTGCCGTATCAAGAGTCTCAGGCCCTTTAAAGGCAGGGTTTCCACTCTTGAGACAACCTCTAAGGTCGTATCAGTAGTCTCGGGCTCTTTAAAGGCAGAGTTCCCACCACTACGACCTCCTGACAGAGAATACTAGTTTCTGCCTGAGCAGTCGGCCAGGAGCCTATCTGACATTCTCTCTCTCCGGAGCAAAGAACTAAGATTAAACGCCCTGCTTTCCTGTGCAGAAATAGTAAAATCTACTACTATGGACTCTTCCATCTGTGTTCGTACTGTACATAACATAGTATGTCGTTTAATGCTTGCAGTTACTTGTTGTGTGCCTTATGTCTTCTTGTTGTGATCATCGTGGTTGCGTATTGTTAGTCGTCGGGTGGTGATGTAGAGTCAAGTGTGTCTGTTTCCTTTTTACACGCGCGCACACACCTTAAACAAAAAAAAAAATTGCACCGGTTATCAGAGTTGTTGTCGTAACGAGGAAGCTGTCACAAATTTGATAGCTGTGTATGACCCCTTTACTCCATATGTGAGTTAGATTAGCAAGCATCACCATGATTGGATCCAATGACAAAAATGATGTTAATAATAGTATACATGAAATCCGTAACTGAAATCATCATCATAATACATGTGTAACAAAAACAAGTACTCATAATCAAATTCAATAGTCCACTCCCTTACTCAATCCAGAGTCCAATGAATTTTTTCGATGCCATCAACATCCTCATCATGTCACATTTCCCGCACACTCAAGAAACCTCATCATAATACCTGTCAATGATATACATCAATATTAATACTACTTCAAAATTTCAATACTCAATCATAGCATAAACTCATAAACCAAATAAGATAATCATAATGTACCAGGTTTAACGGATCACTTGCATGCAAGTGTCCTCAAAGAATAATCAGTGTTATGGAAATGTGGTTAGTGAAAATATGGATGTTACAATATGGCTTAGTGAAGTTGGAGAACCCTCATGAGTCATCTAGAAGCCCCTAGAAGGTCAAAAAAGCCAATTATTCTAGAAGCTCCTAGAAGAAGTTTACTAGTCAAAGTTGTTGTAACTAAGAGTTAATCATGGGTAAAGTTGTTGCAATAAGAAAATAATTAAAAATAAATTAGTTTCAACAAGAAGTGGCGAGTTTACTATTTATGGATAAAGTGGTTGCAAGTGGGTAAAGTAGTTGAAAGTGAGTTAGCCCTAAGAAAGGGAAGTTGGTTAAAACAATTAGAAGATAACCCCTAAAGGAAACCACTTGGAGAGTGTAAATAATAGAGCAAGGGAATCCCATTAGCACCTATTGAGCACATTGAATATCTATTTTGTGAAAGGTTTGTTTCATGTACTCATTGATACATCTATAGTTTCACGAGTCTGAGGAAGCGAAGGTAGACAGATAACAAGGTTTAGGAGAGAGTGAAAATATCGTGAAAAAACCTAGTTAGGGTCAGACCCACGAGTCACCTAGTAGAAATCCTGTGAGGCACCCCCACAGGTTGTGTAGATCCTATCATGTGAGGCCCCATGCAACACCTCACCTGCGTCAAGTGATGCACTACTAGACCTGAGGATGAGAGGTGATTCAAGTTGCAGAGGCTGAGCAGAGGTTACAAGAAGTTCAATAGTGACCAGGTACAACAGACCTATCTACAGGATCAAAAGGTATGTTATATGCTTATGTGTAGTTGAATGTTGGGGTTTGTGTGAGACATGGTTATGGGAGATTGATGATTTTTCCTAGAGGGACTCTTGGATGTATGGTACATACTGTGTGAGATAGATTTACAGAGGTACAATACTGGTATATCTATTATTTATCATTGGTACACTTTGTTGGGTTGATTATTGAAGCATATCTTGTATTTCTTCGTACATGGTTGATGGATTTTGGTTGAGGCGTGTTGCTGAAGTTGTTGGTACAAGTTGAGGCTACATAACAATGATGTTTTGATGCTTGTTTGTTGTGAGAATTTATTATACATGGTTATGATTATTTGCATATGTATGGAAAATGATTAGAGGGACATGGTTGTACATGGTTTGAGCTATACACTTGTGATATTGGGTATGCGACCTATGTTATTAGATCTAATTTGTTGGGGAGATTATTGGCATATATTGTTGGTACTGGTTGGTACATGTTATTTCCATAGTTTGTTGGTACAAGTTAGAACATATTGATATAGGTTATTGGCATAGGTTTTTGGTACGGGTTATTGGCACAGGTTGACTACAGGTTGTTGGTACAGATTGGCACATGTTTACAGTGATAGAGGGATAGTGGTTTCATCAGTTATTTGGCACTTATATTTTAGGGTGGCAGGATGGAAAAATGACATGTGGTTGTATCCACCTTCCAGTTGGTGACGAAGAACATAGGGGGTTGTAACTTCCTTCTGGTTGGATCTAGAGAATCAGGGAGTTGTAGCTTCCTTTAGGTTGGAGCCTGAGAAACTAGGGGATTGTAGACTCCTTCCAATTGTAGTTGGAAAACAAGGAAGTTGGTGCTTCCTATGAATGTATTTCTTTTGACAATATAAGAAAATCATTTAGTGATTTTCTCCCACATTAGGTTTCCACGTAAAATATTGGTGTATTGTGTTCATGTGTGATTGCTTATTGTTCACTGCTTATGTATATTTATCATATGGAATGTTATTGATAATATGCTCATAAAGAAAACAATACACATTGTGGTAAAAAGGATTAAAGGTACTAATACTGATTCAACCCCCCCTCTTAGTATTCCAACAATTGGTATCAGAGCAGGCCCTTCAAAAAGTAGTCTAACCACTGGAAGGAGATCATGGACTATGCTAAGATTTGGATACCATAGTTTTACGATCAAAACTATGACTTATCGAGAAGACAAATGAAAACATATGTACAGACACATGGATTCAATGTTTGACGAGTAGTAGTAGATGGATACAAAGCACCAGCCACTCCCCTGACAGATAAGGATGGAAAGAAACTTGAAGACAATGATTCTAGAGCCATAAATGTTATCCTGAATGGGTTTAATGAATCAATATACACCAAGGTTGTGTAGTATGAATCCACAAAAGAAATCTGGGACAAACTGAAGAATATATATGAAGGAGATGCCAGAGTTAAAGGAGCCAAACTTTAAAACTTTAGAGCTAAGTTTGAACAATTGAATATGAAGGAAGATGAAAACATTGCCTCCTACTTTCTATGAGATGATGAGACATTCAATGTCATTAAAGGTTTGGGAGAAGAGATGAAGGAAACAATCATTGTTCAAAAAGTGTTGAGGTCTCTACCTATGATATATGACCCTAAAATTTTATCCCTGGAAGAAAGAGAAGATCTAGACACCTTGAGCATGGATGAGCTACATGGGATACTTATTGCTTATGAAATGAGAACAAAACAAGAGGACCCAGTTACAAAGGAAGAAAAATTCAAAGCATCCAAGAAAACAAAGAAAAAGAACAAACAAAATCCAAAGTCAGATAGTAGTCACAACAATGATTCATAAGATGATGAAGAATTGGAAAACTTTGTCAGGAAGTTGAAAAGAGGAACTAGTAGATATAAAATTATGCTTCCATTAAAATGCTTTCATTGTGGTGGTATTGGTCACTTTTCTTCTAAATGTCATCATAAGAATAAAGAAAGTGTTGAAGAAGAAGACGATAAGAAGAAAAAGAAAAGTAAAAAGAATCAAAGAAAAAAAGGAATTAAAGAGGCACACAAAGGCCAATTAGATGAAAAGGACAAGAGGATCAAAAGCTTAGAAGCATAAATAGTCACTCTCAGGAAATATCTTCAAAAGAAGGATATGGAGCAGAGCAACACTAGAGTATTGGACAAGATCATTAGCAGTCAAAGGTCATACCATGAAAAATGTGGATTGGGATATAATCAGAAAGAGAAAGGCTCAAGCTCCAAGGCAACATAACAGAGAAGCTGTGCATAAATAGTTAGAGGCTCTGCACCAACAAAAAGGTTCATATATCAGAATAAACAACAACAACCAATAGAGAGATCCCGAAAAGAAGAAGGATTCAAAAGAGAAGCACCATTTAGAATATCTTCCTCCACTAGGTATCAAACTATTTTTCTTTGTTTATGTTATTCATATAATAATTTTGGGCATAAAGCTGTGAATTGTAGAGACAACAAAATAATCAGAAATAACTATGAGGGATACTCAAGAAATGTTTTTTCAAGAAAACATCACGAAGCACAGAGCATAAGCTACAACATATTTGAATCCTTAAGAATTGAAGTAGAATGCTACAAATGTAACAACTTTGGATACATGGCCAAGGATTGTATATTGAATGTTCCTCCGAGAGAATCACAACAAAATATCAACAGTAACATACATGAACCACAAAGAATATGGATAACAAAGCAGGATCAGTTTAACAATGAATATGCATGCTTACACTACAAGCTAAACACAAGAGACATGGATGGTATGTTGACAATGGTTGTTCAAGGAATATGATAGGTGATATGGACAAGTTTCTAACATTGAAGAAGGAAAAAGATGGATCAATTACATTTGGGAATGACAACTCAGCCATAATTATTGGAAAAGGGATAGTTAATCTTAGCAACAAGGTTTCCAAAGAAGAAAATGTTATACTAATTGAAGACACAAAACACAATCTACTAAGTGTGATTCAAATGTGTGACCAAGGACACAGACTTGTTTTGATTCTCAGAAATGTTAAATAATAAAAGTAGGGTCAGAGAGATTGGTGGCTATAGCTGTGAGAACTCCAAGAAACATATATGTACTAAATGAAATTGGAAAATAAAATTGTTTCTTAGCAAAGGAAGATGAAAGTTGGATCTGGCAAAAAAGAATGGGTCACATAAATTTTGATAATATTGTCAAGTTCAGCAAAAGGGAAGTAGTAAGAGAAATTCCCGAGATCTCAAGACCATAAAACATTCTATGCAAGCATTGTTTACAGGGAAAACATACCAAGACAAAGTTCAAGACAAAGGAATACTCCACAACAAAGCCACTCGATATTTTACATATCGATCTAGTTGGAATGAAAAGAACAAAGGGAATAAAAGGTGAAAAATACTTCATGTTATTGGTTGATGACTACACAAGGATGAATGCAGTGTGATTTCTCAAGAAGAAGTCAGAAGCATTTGAGAATTTCAAGACATACAAAGAGATGGTTGAAACATAGACATAGTTGAAAATCAAGTGTTTGAGATCAGACAATGGAGGAGAGTTTACATCAAAAGAGTTCATGGATTTATGCAGTGAACACGGGATAAAGATGCAATTCTCAATATCCAGGACACCTTAGCAAAATTGAGTGATCGAAAGGAAGAACAAAATAGTACAGGAAATGGCCAGAATCATGTTAATGGATTCCAATTTGATAGATGTATTTTGGGTACAAGCAATGCATACAACAATTCACATTCAGAACAGACGAATGCTCATAAATAAAAATGATAAGACTCCATATGAGCTATGGAAAGGAAGACCAGTGAATGTGAAGAACTTTATTTGGAAGAAAATGATACATCAAAAGGGAAGATGACAGGATCATAAAATTTATTCTTGAGTTGATAAAGGCATACTGGTTGGGTACTCAAGAAAATGGAAAGCATACAAATTCTTCAATATAAGGCTCAACAGAATAGTGGAAAGAATCAATGTGACGATCGATGAGATAGATGGATGAAGAATAGAAGAACAAAACAAATATTTAGAGGAACAAAATCATGAAGAAGAGTTAAAGGAAGAAGAAGTAGAAGAGGAAGATGAAGAGAAGTCAGAAGCAGAGCAAGAGAAGCAAGATCTTCAGTTACCTCCAAAAACACCTAGAAGACGAATGCATAAGAATATTCCACCATAATAGATTATTGGGAATAAATATGCAAGATTTGAAACTAGAAGAAGAATTCATTCACCAAAACAAAAACATCTATCACTAGTATCTACTACTGAGCCTAGCAATTTTGAAGAAGCCAACAAGGATGAATTTTGGATCAAAGATATGGATGAAGAATTAGATAAAATATAAAAGAATGACACTTGGGAACTAGTTCCAAGGCCAAAATATAAGAATGTGATCGATACCAAGTGGGTTTTCAGAAACAAATTGAACGAGGATGGACAAGTTACCAAGAACAAAGCAAGGTTGGTATGTAAAGGTTATGCTCAGGTTGAAGGTGTAAACTTTGAAGAGACCTTTGCCCTAGTTGCTAGAATGGAAGCAATCAAGTTGATTATAGCTTATGCATGCTCTAATAATATTAAAGTGTATCAGATGGATGTGAAATTAGCATTCCTAAATGAAGACCTTGAGGAAGAAGTCTACATCAAGCATCCTGAAGGATTTCAACTGTCAAAAAAGGAAATTTTTGTTTGTATATTGAAGAAGGCCCTAAATGGTCTTCAACAAGCCCCCATAGCATGGTATTCAAGACTAGACATATAATTAAATCAACAATCATTTAGGAAAGGAAATGAAGACAACAACCTCTACATAAAGGTAAATCAAGATAGTATCTTGTTAATTCAAGCTTATGTTGTTGATATTATCTTTGGTAGTGATGATGATAGGATGAGTCAAAAAATTTCCAAACACTTGTAGAATGAGTTTGAGATGTCATTTCTTGGAGAATTGTCCTTCTTTTTGGGACTACAAATATGTCAGAGAAACACAAGAATCTTCATCTCTCAAACTAAGTATATCAGAGAAATTCTAAAAAGGTTTGGAATGGAATATTGCAAGCCAGTCAGTACCCCTATGTAGACTAGTTACATGCTAAGAAAGGATGATGATTCAAAAGATGTAGAATAGAGACATTATAAATCAGTGATTGGCAGTTTACTCTATGTAACATATACTAGACCGAATGTGATGCAGGAAGTTCGACATGTTGCAAGGTTTCAAGCAACACCAAAGGAATGACATGTTATGGAAGTGAAGAGGATATTCAAATATCTAAAAGGTACAAAGGAATTTGGATTATGGTATCCAAAATGGAATGATATATCTCTTATTTCCTTCACATATGTAGATTGGGTAGGTAGCATTTATGATAGAAGACGTACAAGTGGATCAACTTTTTACTTGGGTGAGTGTCTGGTATCTTGGTTAAGAAAGTAACAGTCTTCAATATCCTTATCTACAACATAAGCATAGTACATTGCAACAACAACATGTTGTACCCAGGTACTATGGAAGAAGCAAACTTTGAAGGATATACAGGTTGAATATGATGAGCCCATTTCGATGTTTTGTGACAACAATAGCGCCATCTGTATCTCAAAGAATCCAGTGATGCACTCCAAGATGAAACAAATTCCGATCAAGTTTCACTTTCTACGGGAACAGGTTTCAGAGAATAACATCAGGGTCGAGTATGTTGGGACAAAAGAACATATCACAAATATCTTCACCAAATCACCTTCAAGGGAAGCCTTTGGGTATCTTCGACAAAAACTTGGGATAACTTTAGCCCCATATTGAATTACGAGGAAGCACCAATGATGAGAAAAAGGATAGTTCCAAGGAAAGTTCAGACAGGGGGAGAAACCCAAAGGACAATATAAATAGGGGGAGCATCCCCAAAGTGAAGATGCCCTTTGCCATTGATGTTTTAATGGCCCCTTCGTCATGACAATAGAAGCGACGTACACAATTTAATTTTTTTTTTTGCTACGTTAGATCATTATACATCATACTAAATAAAAAATTCATCGACACAAATTTCACATATTTTAACGTAACAATAACAATGCGTTAACTAACAAATTCGACATAAGGCAAACACATCAACAACGATCATCAAGGCACAATATCAATCAAAAACCAACACAGGTAACATAACATTCCAAGCGTAAGAAGTTTAAAGTCTACATCAACCATCCACCAATAAAATTGAGGGCGCGATTAAGGTTGTTGATCCATCATGAGACAACATAAGAGAAAGCGCATAGTAAATGACTATATTTTGTTGCCTAAGGAAATCTGATCATAAGCATAAACTCATACATCGCCTAGAGTTGAGGCACAAGAGTATCATGGCTTAAATCACTTTGCAAGTATCTAAAGCCTAACCACCGTTCAACACATCGCAATCATTACTCACGAGTAGTCTAAAAAAATTAACCATCATTCATGTCACCAACACCATTTGCGCAAAAGTCAGAGATCTAACCCATCATGCAAGACATAAATCCCTAAGTGCGAGAATGTACAAGATCCACACCAAATCTAACTGTGCAAAGATCCTAACATTCTAACCATCATTAATACACATCATCTAGTGTGCCAAAATCCAAAAACTAAAACTATCATATATTACATAAAATCAGTGCGCGCAAGGTTTCTATTCCATTAACGCATTAATTCCAAATCAGTTGTTCAAGGTGCAAGAACATACAGTTAAGGAATCAATCATACCATATTAATAGTTCATGGTAGTGCAAATAATGATCTACTCTACTAAGTCATTCCTTTAAGCAATGTTGACACAATCCTAAGAAATGTAACAACTCTAATCCATCATCCATCATTTTATTCACTAAGAGATTCATCATAAAGAAAAGGATTCATCAAGGATAAATTCATTGTAGAAAATAGGATTTATATAATGAAAGTTCAAGTAGTTTTTATGGCATAAAAGAAATAAATTCAATAACATTATTCACAACCTCTTCTAATTCCAACTATCAATCTAATCCTTACTATATTTATTTTCATCTTATATGTTTGAAGTATGATAGGAAATCTATCAAGTATTAAAATAATTTCGATGTCTCTTCATAACCTTATTGAATATGCCATCCCCTTTTATTTAATATATATATATATATATATTTCCAATTTAAAAATTGATATAAATTAAAGGGCTACCTTATTCCATAGGAAAATTCTCATTATTTTTATAAAAATAAACTGTTCTCACAACAAGCCTTACATCAATGTTCCTTGATATCTTGAGCCAAAAACACCAAATGTATCTACACAGATTTTCACATTCCTTACAATAGGAACATCTTCTCTTGAAGATCCAAAGGAGGACAAAATTCAAAGGAAAAGTGTCCTTCAAACTTAGCTATGTACTATATCTACTGATACCAGTGCTAAATACTAGACTACAAATATTTACTCCTCCATCAAATCAGACCAACCATCGCATTGGTTAAGTTAGTAAAGGTTGCCAAGCTTTAACACTAAAACACCCATTCCTATTATCGGAGGGCTATAACTGTCGTTGTGTTGGGACACTATCTACTAGGTGTCAAGATTTAAAAATTAAATCTACAGGTTCTTGCGACCACACACAACTCAACGCCTGGAAACCGTGGAACCTGGGAATAATTAGGTGGAAGACTATTTAGCTAACCTAACCTGCAGAGGGAAATTATAACGAAACTAAAGTATTCAGCAAGGGAGCATAATTTGAAGGTTAAGAACAAAGACAAAACGCATCACGTGAGCTGTCCTTCTCTGTAATTTAACAGATTTGTAGGGACAACGTCAATAAAGGATTCCCATGGCTTTAAAGGGAAAGATACCATCAATTCGTGTTTGTTAAGTTAGTAACTCTGACAGAGTCAACAATTCCCATCAGTTATGCTTCTGTAAACCAATCCCAACATTGACTATTTATATAAGGGTCAGACAAAGATCCCACAGATCACAGGGGAAGGTGCTAAGTCCATAGGCACTACAACTGGGAGAGTTAGTGGTGGCAGAACATTGAGGGCGAGGGAGTGTGAACTTGTTGCGTTCAGGAACAACAACATGGAGGGAGAGAGAGACTATTGTTGGGCGTGAAAGTAGAGACTCACAAGGGTGAAGGACGCAGGGTTCAAACCTTAACTATCCTAATCAAGGTAGTATGTAAAGGAGGCTTCCCTCAAGGAGTACAAGTCAAATAACAATTATATTTCTCAGAAAAACTTGCTATTGTGCTAAAATTTTGTGGAGAACACGAGAATAACTCACAAAGGTTTTTAATGTAAAAATTCCATCTTTAAAAGAAAACACCATTCAAAAATGGATCTTGTTCTTCAATTTTATTTATTACACTGGAAGAAAACAACCCAACTATAGTTCTAAGTGCATAATTAAAGAGTAGCGACCATAACTGGACTCAACTAGAAGGCCACGGATTGCTACACCGCTCCTAACTAAAGTTGTTATTCCAGATTGTAAGCAATGGCAATGCCACACACATCGTAACTTCAAAACTGTACAAGGGTTGGACATCGACCACTGGGAAAGAATGGTGACTATTGGTTCCACACTCTCATTGAGAAAATCCCCACGAGCTTCCATTGAAAAGAAAGTAAGAGTTATAGCTCCAAGTTAAACTCTCCATTATAATTCAAATTCGATAAGCAATTTAATCAACGGTGAAACATAATAGCCGGAATTAGCAAAGACTTCAAGAGTGAAGGAGTTTAGAGATTTTAAAGGAAACAAGAGACAATAATAACACAATAACCACAGAGTAATGAAGAGGATATTTCGTTGTACAAGCAAACAAATTGCTAGGCAAATTAAAAATGAATTTGCAGAGAGTAAAAACACAACAAACGCAGAGTAATGAAGAGGAATTTTCATTGTTCAAGCAAATGACTTGCTGGGCAAATTTAAAACAAATTTGCAGAGAGTAAAAACACAATAATCATAGAGGCTAAGTAGGGAATAAATTCCCAGGATAGAATTCCTTGCTGGGAAGAGAAATGATCCTACACTTATTATCCATGCACAGGAAAGCAAGGCATTTGAATCAAAATCTTTAACACCAGAGTGAAATATAGTCGATTCATCTCCTGGCCGACTGCTCAGGCACTGACTAATAACTTAAAGGATAAAGGAATAGAAGATAAAAACACAAATTTTCTTTGTATTAAAAACAATTAAAAAAACGCAGAGAAGTCATTTGCATTTAGAGTTTGGGTTCTCCATTGGAAATCAAATCAAAGTAGAGTGAGCATAAGGCTATGATAACTTTGAATTCTCTAATAATAAAATGTTGGGCTCATCAAGAAAAATCCGCTGAAAGAAAAAGAAATATATGGATAGTATTAAGATGAATAAAACATAAACTTTAACACAATAGAAGTACCTTAACTGAAGGTGCAGGAACATAATTTAACTACCCTTCAACCAAATTTGACAAGCGTAAATTGATGGGACAAAAAATTAACTAAATTTTTAACATAGTGATGCACGTGTGATTTCGACGTTAGAGAGATGCATATACAAGCAATTTAACTACCATTCAATACAATAAATACACATGCGTACCATAGCCAAATGCAAATGCTCCGAAGTCGTTTCCCCATGCGCGCTCCATCCAACTCCCGCTTGCCAACCGATGTGACCTCACCGGTACCTCCCAGCCAATGCTAGGGGTAATCTTCTTCCCCCTGAGCCCCCCAAAGCCACAAAGGGGCCACACACACAATACCAGAGAATGCTAGCTCCCATCTCACCTCTCAAGGTCGAGCTACCACTCGTTACCTGAGCTAGGTATCCCAACTCCCACAAAAGAAACTCAGTCAAGATAAAATTCGGCAGCGTGACATTACACAAGCCAGATGTGTCTTACACTCCTCCTCCACTATCATTTTTATATATTTTTCTTACTCATTAGTTTCCAAAAACCCTCATTAGATTCCTTTTTCATTTAATTAATTTTGAAAAAATTCCCCTGTACACATGTCGCCTGATACCCTAGTTGCACCAGAAAATCAATTTTATTAATTAATTAAATTTATTTATTTCCCTCACCCACCTAAAAGCGTTCCTAAAAATGCTCCTCGATGTCCCATTATTCCCTTACAATTCTTAAATGATTTATGCCTTACTTAACTCCTAGTTGAGTTCATAAATAGAAAGTTCCAAAGGCTAGATTCCTTACTAGGTTAGACATTCCCCTTTTTCTTTAAGTTTCCCCTTTTCCTTAGGTTTCCCCCTTTTCTTTAAGTTTCTTTTTTTCTCAAAGTTTCCCCTTTTTCTTAACTAAGTTTAGAATTAGCAGGTTTAGACAAAAACAACCAATACCCCTTTTATTAATTAAACCTTTATTAAAATTTCCACTTTAATTATTAGTTCTTGAATTTTCTTTACCCCCTTCGTGTTATATGTCTAATTAGTTTTTTTTTGTTAAAAGGTTCTACTCAGACCTAGGTTTTCAATTCACCAGGCTTGGAAAATTTTTTGAAAGGATTTTTTTATTATTAAACTTTACTTATCACATCATTCATTTTAAGGCCGACCAGATCCTAAGGATGCATAGTTTTCTATGCATTAGGTTTAATAACTTACCATAGTTAAAATCGAGACATTCCCTTCAGGATGCACCACGTGCTCCAAGGGTGCCACTCACCTCTTTTCATTTTATTCGTGCGATGTGCCTTCAAGACGCACTACCTGCTCCAAGGGTGCCACTCACCTCTTGACTGGATTTGGTAGATGTCAAACCCCTGGAGTCAATACTCCGTCAGGTGATCTTGTGGGAGACTAAGGGCCTCTAAGGAATAAGGACCCTGTGTTATTGCGTGCCCCTTAGAATCATTGTGAGTGACTGTCACAGTCTACCCTCACAGCATCACAGGTCTCTCGAACTAGGTAATTGTTAACCTATAGTTCGAGCCACGACGAGAGTGCTCATAGGTTGTGGCAGGGCTGTGTTGGGCCTCATAAATGTCATATTTATATTCTCTTTTTCCTTCACCACTCCTTACATTTCATTGTCCCATTAACCTTTTATCATACCATTTCCATAATGATACTTGGGTTTTTCCTTATTATTTTCCATTATATTCATTACAATATTATAAGTGAATTTGTGATTAAATATTAGAAAAATAACATATTTTCATTATATATCAAGTTTGGATGAGATTGATGATGTGTGCAGGCATATGTGAAGATTTCAACAAAGTCAAATATTACCACTTAGCCTCAAATTCGAATTTCATCTTAAAGCTTTGAAGATTTGAAGAATATTTGGGACAATCATTCAAGCATATTCAAATGAGAAGATCATGGAAGATTTGGATGACATATCTTATCTAAGATATGTGAGAAATGTGTGGAGGATTTGAGGGGATCATATCTTCTAATAATAGGAAAGTAGTTGAGAATGGTTGATAGAATAGTAGATCTGTAATTATGACACTCTTCAAGACTCTCATGTATATAAGAGAGTGTTCTCTCTTCATGAGGGGCATCATGTTATTCATTTTTGGGAGTGAGAGTTAGAGATCATGTAATCCATAATTTGGTCTTGTAATTAGAAGAAGGGATTTCTTAGCTTTGTTATTCTTTTATGCTTTGTCATTTGACTCTTGTAATATAATTTGAGATTGATGTATTGTATGAGCTCACATATGTCTTTTTCCATTCAACTCTTCACATGTTGTATTGCTTTTCTAGATTAGTTTCATGCTTTCCTAGTTAGTCTTTCAATGCTTTCCTAGATTAATTTCATTTTAGAAATTTAGATTAGATTAGTTCTACTTCAGTCCTACATATATAGTGCGTGTGCTTCGTAATCCTACAAACCTCGGATTGACAATTTATATAGTTGGGCAAATACTACAACAGAATTAAACGACAATATTTCCGCCTAACATTTTGGCGCTGTTTCCAGGGAAGCACAATGGATTGAAGTTTAGTTTGATTTTCTTGCAAGTGTAACTAGATTGTGAATTTCAATTTCAGCAAGTGTGCTTGATTTTTGCAACTGTGAAGAGATTTTCATGTGTTTTAGCAAGTATAATTTTTAGTTTTTTTATTTTGATTTGGGTGCTATAATAACCCCTTTTGCAATATGATTTAACCATGAGTGTCATCTTGGAACAACTCGCTCAGATCTTGGCTAAAACTAGGGTTTCTTCTTCTCAGGAAGAGGAGATCTTGACAGTAGCCCATAGCTTAAATACTCCTCCAGAAACAAACGAGAAATAAACATCTGAGGAACTTGAGGAGGACAATGAGGAGTTGCAGCAATATCTGAGCGAGGAAAAACATGCCTATGAAAGCATTATCGAGCAATGGTTCTAGGTAAGTACTCGATTAGCTCCATTTTCTTATTTTTATTTAGAAATTTTGCAGTCACAACAACTAGATTCATTCACTCTAGAATATTTCCATTATTCATTTGAAAAATTACCACTGAACATATTGTTGTTACTGTTGCGTGCTTGGCTCCACTAAAATTTTTCCTACATGTAACTAATTTCTAATTCCATTTAGCATAGAGTAGGTAGGTTTTAATTTTCAGTTTTTGTTTTACCTAAAATAAGTATGCTCTCCTCCGCGCTTCGTGCGATCGCAAGGATCGGAAAATAGGAATGATTTTGATTTCAGGAATGAATGTCTTTGCGTCCATCCTTTGACCTGCAAAGAAACATAGTAAAAAAAATTAAATAATTAAATAAATAAATAAATTTTTTAGACGAATAAAACATAGTGAAAATTTTACATGTTGTTACGGCGAAAATTTTCGTTGTTACAGCATGCTGATACAAAATTTTTTTTTATGCTGTTACAACGTGCTGTTATAGCATGTTGATATAGCATAGTGATGCTACATGCTGATACAACAAAAAATGTACATGCTGGTACAACAACATTTTACATGTTGTTACAGCGAAAGTTTTCATGCTGATACAGTGAATTTTATATGCTGAAACAATGACGCCTTTTGCTGTAACAATGATTAAACAATGTCATGCTTGCGCTCTTCTCATTTTTAACTTCCAGTCTGGTCCATTTTATTTATTATTTTTGATGCCATCCTTTCGCCAACCTCATCCTTTCACATTCGACCCTACATGCTGATACACTATTACTTCCGCATTTTGCCAAATTTCATGCTATGACACTATCTCATTTCTCCTTCAAAGTTGATTAATCCTCCTGGTGTTGAATCCATCTTCCATTGCCTTAACTAGAGTGTGAATTTCAATTTCAGCAAGTGTGCTTGATTTTTGCAACTGTGAAGAGGTTTTCATGTGTTTAAGCAAGTATAATTTTCAGTTCTTTTATTTTCATTTGGGTGTTGTAAGAACCCATTTTGCAATATGATTTAACCATGAGTGTCATCTTGGAACAACTCGCTCAGATACTGGCTAAAACTGAGATTTCTTCTTTTCAGGAAGAGGAGATCTTGACAACAGCCTAGAGCTTAAATACTCCTCCAGAAACAAATGAGAAATCAACATCTGAGGAACTTAAGGAGGACAATGAGGAGTTGCAGCAAGATCTGAGCAAGGAAAAACACACGTATGAAAGCATTATCGAGCAATGGTTCCAGGTAAGTACTCGATTAGCTCCATTTTCTTATTTTTATTTAGAAATTTTGCAGTCACAACAACTAGATTCATTCACTCTCGAATATTTCCATTATTCATTTGAAAAATTACCACTGAACATATTGTTGTTACTGTTGTGTTCTTGGCTCCACTGAAAATTTCCCTACGCGTAACTAATTTCTAATTCCATTTAGCATAGAGTAGGTAGGTTTTAATTTTCAGTTTTTGTTTTACCTAAAATAAGTATGCTCTCCTATGTGATTCGTGCAATCGCGAGGATCGGAAAATAGGAATGATTTTGATTTTAGGAATGAATGCATTTGCATCCATCCTTTGACTTGCAAATAAACACAGTAAAAATAAATAAATAATAAAAAAAAAAAAAAATAAGACAAAAAAAACACAGCGAAAATTTTACATGTTGTTACACAGAAAATTTTCGTTGTTACAACATGCTTATATATAAAAAAAAAATTATGTTGTTACAGCATGTTGTTATAGCATGCTGATACAACATACTGATACAACATGCTGATACAAAAAAAAGTGTACATGCTGGTACAACAACATTTTACATATTGTTACAGCGAAATTTTTTATGCTGATACAATGAATTTTATATGCTGAAACAATGACACTTTTTGTTGTAACAATGATTAAACAATGTCATGCTTGCCCTCTTCTCATTTTTAACTTCCAATCTGGTCCATTTTATTTATTATTTTTGATGCCATCCTTTCGCCAGCCTCATCCTTTCACATTCGACCCTACATGTTGCAACCTGCCAATAATCAAATCATCAAAAGCTAAAGCTCTTGTTTACAAACCCAACCAAATAAAAATAATGATAAACATTGATTAAAAATGTCAAAGAATCAACTAAAATTTCGAATCACGATCATGGTCTCTGCAAATTCTGGTTGTTACAACTCCCTACCATTTTTCTCATATTTGCTAAAGTCTAGTGGGAATAAAATCTTTCAACGCTTATTAGTCATTAAAAACTACGGAAAGATAGTCTTTGTTCGCTGTATTAAGAGGGAGATCTTTTAACAATTAAACATGATATTTTTCTTATTTTCCCATAACAGATTACCATGAAATATGGGCTACATCCTAACTGCGTAACTATTATTGATTATCTTTTGATATTGTTACGATCAAATTGAATTTTTTAATAAATTTGCCCAACGAAATTATCTAAATTGAGATATGCTCCCAATCTTATTGTTGGATATGCATCAAAATTGCTTTGTCAAGGTAATGAATGCTCAGGTTTCACTTAATTCAATCAACAAAATGGTTGGATCACATATTCGTGTGCTCCAAGTGGCTGATCACATATTCGTAAGATACTTGTTCATGTTGGTGATTAACCAACAAGCTAGAAATGGACAATTAAACCACACCCAGCTCACACATGCAATGAGAATCAAGAATTTTCCGTCAATTAATGTCAATTTATAGACAGTCAATTTTGGATGGGATTTGTGAGCAAACCATGATGAATTGTAAAAATCTAGCACACGGGTTTTGTGTAGAAGGGCCTCAATTAGCTGTCTTGCGAGTAGTTATTGAAAATTCTGCTTGGTTTTGAGAGTCGTTCTGATGTTTTTCGAACTGTGAAGAAGACAAATTTCAGGATGGCTTGTTTTCCACTATGGCAGATTCACAGTCAAACTCTTTCACAGGTCCATGTAACTATATTTTGCATGCTCTCTTTGGGCTGCTTCTATTTCTATTAAATTTTAATTCCCTTTCGATTGCATGCTCTTACTTCGAGATGTTTGATGGACATGGAGAATTTGGAACGCAGTGCTTGCAGTTTATAAAGAGTCATTGATATAGTTGCTAAATCCATAGATCCTTGTGATGCTTGCACTAAATTTGTTGTTGAATCATATCAGTTCTGATCGGAGTGTGAGATTCACATTAAAAACATTACAGTTACTGTTGTATAAAGTAATGGTTTTCAAAACTCTGGTATATTTTTTCGATAAACAAAGGAGAAAATAGTTATACAAGCATAATCACAGTCTTCATTTGGATTCTTTGTTTTATTTTTATTTTGAGAATAATAAAAAACTTGGTTTCAATTAGACAATAAAAATTATAAAAACATGGAAACACACAAAAACATTATAAAAATCAAAATTTGCAAATGGACATTCTAAAAATTCCTGAGTTGTTTTCACGATTTATGTTTTTCTTTTGAGTCACTGTTACAACAATCAAATAAAAATGCAGTTTATTTCTTTGAGTTGCTCATATTCGTACTTATTCATGTCTTACGATTCTTCATGCAACAATCACTAACGAACCACGAGCACAACAACAAATGGTATAAACATGTATTGTTCTGTAATTTGCTGCATTTACACTTATTTTTGCATGATATGTTTTTCAAAATTCTCACAATTTTTAAGTAGGAATTTGTACTAAGCTTTTCAGGTTCATAGCTGAGCACATCCCATGCTGCAGTGATTTTCATGAATCACAACATTCTTCAAAGAATACATGCTTTGCAGGAGCTATTACTCACCATAAACATCATGACATTTGTTGATGTGCAACAACATTTTGTTGTTTTACACAAAAATATTTTGCTGATACACAACAACATTTTTTTGCTACACAGAAACTTTTTGCGCATCTTGATGTTTGTTGTTACACAACGACCATGCTGTTACACTATTACTTCGAATTTTTCCAAATTTCATGCTGTGACACTATCTCATTTCTCCTTCAATGCTGATTAATCATCCTGGTGTTGAAGCCATCTTCCAATGCCTTAACTTTCATGACTTCACACACACCTATTTTCTGAATTGCATACATTCCTTTATCTTTTTTCCTTCTTTTTCCTTTCCAGCTTTCCTTCTGAATAAAACAAACCCCCTTCCATGATTACATGTCCTTGCCATAAACCCTGTTGCTACTGAGATCTTTACATCTATATTCCTACCGATATTTTTATAAACTTGCGTTGACTGATGTGGGATTCCTTAAGGCCCACCTTTCAACAGTCTTTCCCCATCAACCTCACACATTATCTGGGATATAGACTAGAGTTCATTTTGAGTACCTAGAGGCTTGCATGTCTTAATGGAAAGTTCTCCCGCTAAGCAATCATGGGAATACATCAATGTCCCTTGATTGTTATATCTTGCAAGTGGCTCGGCATCAACCCATCTATTCGCACTTCGCAAGATGTACATGGGTACCTTGACACTCATTGACATAACTGGTGAGTTTGTCTCGCATTGGTTAACGACATTCATCAATGGTCGATAATCCAATAATTTCTCTTCATGCTCGACATCGACACATTCATTCGCATGATGAGAATTGTACCATCGGTTTTGTAGCGGGTGAAGACTATACACTTCTTCATGATCCCCTTGGCAGTTGCAGCAGTTAGATTTTAGATGTATGAGAGTTCCATATTCTCTGCCTTCCACATTTCTCATGATTCAACAATAACAGTTCAGATTCCTTCATTTCCCATAATCCAGTTACAGTAGCAACAACATTAGCAGTTCGATTTTCCTGATCTTGCAGCAGTGACACCTTCCTGATATTCTTTGCTCCAGCAGTTACAACAGTTGCAGCTACAACGCCAGTCACATTTTCCTAATCCAGCAATCGCAATAACTACATCTACTTTTTGGGTAAGTGGAGGTATGTTCTTTTCTAAGCTTTAATCACACAATTTCTTATATGTCGACTTGAATATTTTGGAAAATTTCCTCGCCATGCTCTCTTTC
>JZKD02S0677581.1:226013-240416 GCA_000966675.3 Picea glauca | reverse complement strand
ATATTTCCGATCAACAAAGGAGAAAATGGTTATACAAGCATAATCACAGTATTCATTTGGATTGATTGTTTTATTTTTATTTCTAAGAATAATACAAAACTTGGTTTCAATTAAACAATAAAAATTATAAAAACATGGAAACACACAAAAACATTATAAAAATCAAAATTTTCAAATGGACATTCCAAAAATTCATGAGTTGTTTTCACAATTTATGTTTTTCTTTTGAGTCACTGTTATAGCAATCAAATAAAAACACAGTTATTTCTTTGAGTTGCCCATATTCGTACTTATTCGTGTCTTACGATTCTTCACGCAACAATCAATGACAAACCATGAGCACAACAACAAATGGTATAAACATGTATTGTTCTTTAATTTGTTGCATTTACACTTATTTTTGCATGATATGTTTTTCAAAATTCTCACAATTTTTATGTAGGAATTTTTACTAAGCTTTAAGTGTTCACAGCCGAGCGCATCCCATTCTGCAATGATTTTCATGAATCACAACATTATTCAAAGAATACATGCTTTGCAGGAGCTGTTACTCATCAGAAACATCATGACATTTGCTGATGTGCAACAACATTTTGTTGTTTTACACAAAAATATTTTGTTGATACACAACAACATTTTGCTGCTACACAGAAACTTTTTGCGCATCTTGATGTTTGTTGTTACACAAAAACCACGCTGATACACCATTACTTCCAAATTTTTCCAAATTTCATTCTGTGACACTATCTCATTTCTCCTTCAAAGTTGATTAATCATCTTGGTGTTGAAGCCAACTTCCATTGCCTTAACTTTCATGACTTCACACAAGCCTATTTTCTGAATTGCATACATTCCTTTATCTTTTTGCCTTCCTTTTCCTTTCCAGTTTTCCCTTGAATAAAACAAACACCTTTCTACGATTACATGTCCTTGCCATAAACCCTGTTGCTACTGAGATCTTTACATCTATATTCCTACCAATATTTTTATAAACTTGTGTTGACTGATGTGGGATTCCTTAAGGCCCACCTTTCAATAGTCTTGATCCATCGACCTCACACATTATCTGGGATATAGAATAGAGTTAATTTTGAGTACCTAGAGGCTTGCATGTCTTAATGGCAAGTTCTCCCACTAAGCAATCATGGGAATACATCAATGTCGCTTGATTCTTATATCTTGCAAGTGGCTCGAAATCAGCCCGTCTATTCGCACTTCGCAAGATGTACATGGGTACCTTGACACTCATTGACATCACTGGTGAGTTTGTCTCACATTGGTTAAGGACATTCATCATTGGTCAGTAATCCAATAATTTCTCTTCATGCTCGACATCGACACATTCATTCGCATGATGAGAATTGTACCATCGGTTTTGTAGCGGGTGAAGACTATACACTTTTTCATGATCCCCTCAACAGTTGCAGCAGTTTGATTTCAGATCTATGAGAGTTCTATATTCTCTACCTTCCACATTTCTCGTGATTAAGCAGTAACAGTTCAAATTCCTTCATTTCCCATAATCCAATTACAGCAGCAACAACATTAGCAGTTCCATTTTCCTGATCTTGCAGCAGTGACACTTTCCTGATATTCTTTGCTCCAGTAGTTACAATAGTTGCACCTACAACACCAGTCACGTTTTCCTGATCCAGCATCCGCAACAACTACATCTACTTTTTGGGTAAGTTGAGGTATATTCTTTTCTAAGATTTAATCACACAATTTCTGATATGCCGACTTGAATATTTTGGAAAATTTCCTCGCCAAGCTCTCTTTCCTTCCATGACCTACACTAAGTTGCATGAGGGCATGCAACTGATTCAATTTGGGGGGAGACTCTTTCACCACATATTCATTACAATTATTCTATTTTACCATCTCATCATTCCATTTATGATTCACTAACATTTATTTTCTAGTGAACACTTTGTTGCATTTCGATTGATACACATATTGGCATGATTCATAAAGATAAAGAAAAAACTTTCTTATACACAGTGATGCTTTCTTGTGCACATTGATAGCTTATTATTTCCAGTGAGTATATGGCTAAATTATTGCATCAAGAAAAGAAATAAGTGAAATGAATGTTGTGAACACAAGAACCAACATCTCTTGTATTCATGTTTGTCACACAAGAACCAACCATAAAAAAATTCCACTTGTTGTTACACATATTTCACATGTTGTTACACATATTTCACATGTTGTTACACATATATTACATGTTGTTACACATGTATTTTACATGTTTCAACTCCTGTATTTCAAGTCCTAGAAATATTCATTGTTAAAAGGACATCATCAATCAAAGCCATAGTTTAAATGCCAAAAGTTCTTAAGAAGATCCATGCATGGTTGCATGAGGACATGCAACAAGTTGAGTTGGGGGGCATGTTGGGCCTCAAAAATGTCATATTTATATCCTCTTTTTCCTTCATTCCTTACATTTCATCGTCCTATTAACCTTTTATCATACCATTTCCATAATGATACTTGGGTTTTTCCTTATTTTTTTTCCATTATATTCATTTCAGTATTATAAGTGAATTTGTGATTAAATATTAGAAAAATAACATATTTTCATTATATATCAAGGTTGGATGGAATTGATGATGTGTGCAGGCATATGTGAAGATTTCAACAAAGTCAAATATTACCACCTAGCCTCAAATTCGAATTTCATCTTCAAGCTTTGAAGATTTGAAGAATATTTGGGACAATCATTCAAGCATATTCAAAGGAGAAGATCATGGAAGATTTGGATGACATATCTTATCTAAGATATGTGAGAGATGTGTGGAGGATTTGATGGGATCATATCTTCTAACAATTGGAAAGTAGTTGAGAATGGTTGAGAGAATAGTGGATCTGTAATTATGACACTCTTCAAGACTCTCATGTATATAAGAGAGTGTTCTCTCTTCATGAGGGGAATCATGTTATTAATTTTTGGAAGTGAGAGTTAGAGATCATGTAATCCATAATTTGGTCTTGCAATTAGAAGAAGGGGATTCTTAGCTTTGTTATTCTTTCATTCTTTGTCATTTGACTCTTGTAATATATTTTGAGATTGATGTATTGTGTGAGCTCACATATGTGATGCAGGAGCATCCACACCTCATCAAACGAGCCAACGCATGAAGCAAAGGACATACAGCTGGACATCGCCAGCAAACTTCTTTTTGAATTTTTACCTTGAGATTTGGCTGCGCCAAACATTAATGAGCTAATGAAATGAAGCGCACTTGTATTGTAAAATAGATAGGAAGGAATTTAAGGATTTTAATGCTGTTAGATAGAAAGTAAATGTAGATTAGACAGTTTACTTTTCGAGAGGGAAAACGGAGTATAGACACCCTCCCTTGATTCATTGTATTCATTCTGGACTATTATGATATTCAGATTAGCATTCAGAAGAAGAGAACAGAGCAGAGAGCTTGTGAAGAACACCCATGTATAGATTGAATTAACAGACGAGAATTCAAATTCAATTCCATGGTTGTATTTGCTTTCTGTGTGTTGTTGATATTATGCTGTTGCATACTTGCTTCTTTTTATGCTTTTCTTCTATATGCTGCATATGTGATTGCATATTAGGTTAGAAACCTGAGAGAATGAAGAATGAGTTTTAATTGTTTCTCTGTCTGAGCCTGGAGATTCCTGCATCGAGTGCAGTTGAATTCCTCCGCATAGAGTGCGTTGAGGGGGCTCTACAGTAAATGCTTATTCTCGTCGCTAGGAGCGAGTTGGGTTATTCGAACCGTGCAGATGAGTGCAGGTTGGATTGGAGTCTCAGTAGTAAGTCTGAGAAGAGGAAGACTAGGTTCACTGTGACTGAGAGTGCACAGGGCATGGAAGACTTCAACACTTGGAGAGTGGTTGAAGGTTGAAGTGCGAGCAGGGTACTCGAAAGATCTCTGAAGGAGTCAGAGAGAATTCAGCTCAGGAGGGATAATTCCTCGTTCATGCTGTAGGAACCGGCCTGGAAGAGATTCGAACCAAGAGAAGCTTGGCATACAGAGGAGACCGGCTACCATTCATATCGGCATATCGGAGTTGGCGAGTGCAAGGGTTGCATGCACGTCGAAATCGCGAGCCACGATTTCCCGATTAAATCGGAGCTGTCAATCATCGAGGGGACAAGTGGCACGAGATCCCGAGGAGTCGAGATTCAACATTTCGTCAGTGTTAAGTCAAAGGGAGCACGGGAGAGTAGTGAAGTCCCGAATTGCGACGGGTCCCACGGAGTGAAATGGGGAACTACACGTGGCCTCGTGTACCGGCGTTCGGGGTTTTGAAAGGTAAGTAACTTGCTACCTTTCATCTGTCGATTTCCCGATAGGGGAATCCCCGATATTCAGGAGAGTTGACCGTTGACATCGGGGATTGGGATTTGGAGTTTCATAGTGCATGAGGAGTGTACACAGGGTTCGCGAGATCATGAGACCCGATTTCCCGAGGTAGTCGTCGGGGAATCAACAGAGTGTCCTGTGGGCATAGGAGGAAGAGCATTGACTCTTCGGGCCTGTGAGAAGAGAAAGTCCTGGTGAAGTGAGCGTCCGCGTGAGGGGCAGGGGTGACTTGTGCAGAGTGGTATCAGAGCCTAGAATCTTGTCTGTGTGTCTCAGACAGGAGGAGTGAAGGAGGAAAAGGAAAACACTCTGATATACATGACTTGCGTCAGAGTGGTATCAGAGCGGGAGTGGAGTTCTCTTTGTGCGGGCAACAGAGAGAAGTAGAAGACACTATGCCACCTAGAAGAGAGAGACAGTCTCCTGATCGTGAAGACAGGGACGTGCGAAGAAGGGGTAGGCCAGCAGGTAACCCGGAGATGGAGCGGCAAATACGAGATCTTAGAGCGAGACTCGAGGAGATGGAAACCACCCAAAGGCGTGGAGCTGGTACAACAGAGTTCAGCGATTCTGAGGTTGAAGAGGAAGATGGACACGGCCAGGAAGAAGTCGCTGCAGAAGATGCCTCGACAGAGAGGTTGATCAGAGCCATTTCGAGGATGAGCTCGAAAATGAAGATGGACATTCCCGTTTATGAGGGAAGTCTGAACACAGAAGAGTTGCTGGATTGGATCCGAGCACTTGACACCTACTTCGACTACGAAGATATCGAAGAGGACAAAAAGGTGAGGCATGCAGTTACAAAACTGAAGGGACATGCAGCCTTATGGTGGGACGAGCTGCAGGCAGACAGACGTTCCAAGGGAAAACCAAAGATCAAAAGCTGGGATCGGATGATCGCCAAGATGAAGGCGAAGTTCATCCCGAGGAACTATCAGATCACTCTGTTCAGGCGGATGCAGAACCTGAGACAGAAGCTGATGACGGTGAAGGAGTACACCAAGGAATTCTATAGGCTCAACATTCGAGCTGGTCATCGGGAGAGTGATGACGAGAAGGTGGCGAGATACCTGAATGGGTTGATGTATGACATTCAGGACGAGCTAAGCATGCTGACCATCCAGACAATTGAGGATGCGTACCAGATGGCTTTGAAAGCTGAAGAAAAGCTAAGCCGTAAGCAAGGACAGCGAGGGCGAGGCAGGAGTCAGCCTAGAAATAAGGCGGTTGCCCAAGAGAAAACACAGAAGCCCAAGGAGGATTGGAGAAGACCTCAGGGAAAAGCTGAAAGAGGTGGAACCTCACAGCACAGGCAGCAGAATACTGAGCCGAGGAGGCAACAGATCGAGCAATATGATCAACAGGGAGGATATGCTGATGCGAATACATTTGCTCGTACCTGAGGTAGAGGAAGAGGCCGAGGAGGAATTATCACATGTTTCACGTGTGGTAAAGATGGCCACAAAGCCGTTGACTGTCCAGAGAGGAAAATGGACAGAGGAAATTCTCACATCGTTGAGGCGCAGAGGCGTGACGTGGAGGATGAGGACACTGGAAGCGGGAAGTCGCTGACAGTGCATAAAGTTCTCTTGAAACCTGAGAAAGAGGTGGAGGACACAGCTCAATGATGCAGACTGTTCCGAACAACTTGCAAGACCAAGGGTTGGAAATGCAAGGTCATAGTGGACAGCGGAAGCACGGATAATCTCGTTGCAACCGAGATGGTGGAAAAGCTGGAGCTGGAAATGCACAGACACCCGAGCCCATACAAAGTGTCATGGCTGCAAAAAGGACACCAAGTAAGTGTTACGAGACAATGCTTGGTTGAATTTAAAATGGGTGAATATAAGGATAGAATTTTATGTGATGTCATTCCCATGGATGTCTGTCATGTATTATTGGGGAGACCATGGCAGTATGATCGGAATGTTGTTCATGATGGGAGGATGAACACTTACACCTTAGAGAAGGATGGGAAGGCACACACATTGCTGCCGATAAAATATAAGAAGGTGGAGCCGGAAGTGAGCAGCACGATTCTTCTCATGAGTGGGAAAGAGCTTCTCACAGAGCTGGAGAAGGATGAAGATCCACAATTCTTTGTTGTCAGGAAGCCAAGAATTGTCCTGACAAGCACAAGAATGGATGACTTGCCAGAGGAGATTCAGCAACTGTTGGGGGAGTTCGCTGATATCATCGTGGATGAACTGCCGCGTTCATTGCCACCAGTGAGGAGTGTGAGTCACCACATTGACCTCATACCGGGAGCAAGTTTGCCAAATAAGGCAGCGTACAGATTGACACCTCAGGAGAACGAGGAGGTCAAGAGGCAGATGCAAGATCTGCAGGATAAAGGACTGGTGAGGGAGAGTCTTAGTCCGTGTGCTGTTCCGACAGTACTAAGTCCGAAGAAGGATGGAGGCTGGAGAATGTGTACAGACTCTAGGGCGATAAACAAAATTACCATCAGGTATAGATTCCCATTACCCAGAATGGATGACTTGATGGATTGCCAGAGTGGGGCAAATTATTTTTCAAAAATAGACCTCAAGAGCGGGTATCATCAGATCCGGATGAGAGAGGGAGATGAATGGAAAACAACATTCAAAACAAACTAGGGTTTGTATGAGTGGCTGGTCATGCCGTTTGGGTTGACAAACGCGCCAAGCACATTTATGCGGCCGATGAATGAAGTCCTGCGAGAATTCATTGGCAAATTTGTTGTGGTATATCTGGATGATATATTGATTTTCAGCAAGACCAAGGCTGAACACTTGAAACACTTAGCCATCGTAATGAGGAGGCTATAGCAGGAGAAGCTGCTGATCAATTTAAAGAAGTGTTCATTCATGCAGACAAAGCTCATTTACTTAGGTTTTGTAATCTCGGCAAATGAACTGAAGATGGATCCTGAGAAGGTTGAAGTAATCAGGAATTGGCCATCACCAAGAAATGTTTTTGAGGTAAGGATATTTCACGGTTTAGCAAGCTTCTACAGAAAATTCATTCGGAATTTTAGTGGAATTAGCGCCGCAATGATGGACACTGTGAAGAAGCGGCATAAAGTTTTCCATTGGACGGCCGAGGCCGAGAGGAGCTTCGATTTGTTGAGGCGCAAGATAACAGAGCAGCCAGTGCTGGTGCTACCTGATTTTCAGAAGACCTTCCAGGTGAAATGTGACGCGAGTGGATATGCTGTCGGAGGGTTTTTGAGTCAGGACGACAGACCTGTGGCATATTACAGTGAGAAGCTGGATGATGCCAAGCTGAAATACTCCACGTATGACAAAGAATTCTATGCCATTATACAGGCATTGAAGAAGTGGAGGCATTACTTGATACCCAAGGAGTTTGTGTTGTATAGCGACAATCATGCATTGCAGTTCGTAAGTCAGTAGGAGAAGCTGAACCAGAAGCATGCGAAATGGGTTGAGTACATGCAGAATTTCACTTTCATGATCAAGCACATTTCGGGGACTGCGAATAAGGTGGCAGACGCCTTGAGCCGGAAATGTTTATTGCTACAAGAATTCAGGGTCAAGACTTTGGGTTTTGAAAATCTGAAGGACATGTATGCAGGTGATGCAGACTATGGTGAAGCACACGAAGCGGCCGAGAACCCAGTTCTCAGGGATAGGAGTCTGTGGATAGATTACTTGATCCAGGATGGATTGCTATTTAAGGGAAATCAACTGTGCATTCCAGATTTCTCTATGAGAGAGAATTTGGTGAAAGAAAAGCACAGCGGAGGCTTAGCAGGTCATTTTGGGCACGAAAAAATATTTGCCAAGCTAAGCGAATCGTATTTTTGGCCAGGCATGCGTGCAGATGTGAAGAGATTTGTTGACAGGTGCAGGATTTGTCAACATGCAAAGGGCCGAAAGAAGAACACAGGGTTCTATCAGTCACTGCCTATACCAGAGAGACCATGGGAGGCAATTAGCATGGACTTTGTCTTAGGATTGCCGAGAACGCAGCGAGGCGTTGACTCTATCTTCGTGGTGGTGGACAAGTTCTCGAAGATGGCACATTTTATTCTGTGTCATAAGACTAGCGATGTGACCCACATCGCAAATTTATTTTTCAAAGAGATTGTGCGATTGCATGGATTGCCGAGAAGCATAGTCTCGGATTGGGACACGAAGTTCATAGGTCATTTTTGGAGGACGCTATGGAAGAAGCTGGGGACTGATTTGGCATTCATCTCAGCATACCATCCGCAGATAGATGGACAGACTGAGGTGGTCAACAGAAGTCTGGGAGATCTGTTGAGAAGTCTGGTGACTGAGCATCACATCAGTTGGGATCAGATTTTGCCACAAGCAGAATTTGCGTACAACGATTCGGTGAATCGGAGTACAGGAAAGAGCCCGTTCCAAATTTTGTATGGAACACAGCCGAGAGGAGTGTCTGAGCTCAGAGATCCAGAACAGGCTGAGACTAGCAACGCGAGGGATGAAGAATTTGTTGAGGCAATGCAAGAACTTCACGCCAAGGTGAAGCAACGACTACAGAAGTCGAATCAAGAATATAAGCGCAGAGTCGATCAGAGGAAGAGATAGCTTCAGTTTGAAGTGGGAGACATGGTTCTTGCGCACCTAAGGAAAGAAAGGTTCCCGAGGGGAACGTATAACAAGCTCAAGATGAAGAAGATTGGGCTGTGCCAAGTCCTGAGGAGGTTCGGCGAGAATGCATATGAGCTTGAGTTTCCAGAAGGCATCGAGATATCTCCGATTTTCAACATTTCAGATTTATACCCATATAAGGCCGGGGATGCAAGAGCTGGAACTGATGAACAACCAATTATCCAGTGGAAGAAGCGGTTGCCAGTTTCACAGAAACCTTAGATGGAGCGCATACTAGACAAGCGAGTAGGCCGGAAGACCAGGAGAAAGCTATATTTTGAGTACCTGGTGAAATGGAAGAATCACCCAGTAGAGGATGTCAGCTGGGAACCAGAGACAGTCATACAGAAGCATGGACACACCGTGTAGGAGCTCATGGACAGGAGCCCATGAATTTTTTTTGAGCCGAGGAGTATGATGCAGGAGCATCCACACCTCATCAAACGAGCCAACGCATGAAGCAAAGGACATACAGCTGGACAGCGCCATCAAACTTCTTTTTGAATTTTTACCTTGAGATTTGGCTGCGCCAAACATTAATGAGCTAATGAAATGAAGCGCACTTGTATTGTAAAATAGATAGGAAGGCATTTAAGGATTTTAATGCTGTTAGATAGAAAGTAAATGTAGATTAGACAGTTTACTTTTCGAGAGGGAAAACGGAGTATAGACACCCTCCCTTGATTCATTGTATTCATTCTGGACTATTATGATATTCAGATTAGCATTCAGAAGAAGAGAACAGAGAAGAGAGCTTGTGAAGAACACCCATCTACAGATTGAATTAACAGAAGAGAATTCAAATTCAATTCCATGGCTGTATTTGCTTTCTGTGTGTTGTTGATATTATGTTGTTGCATACTTGCTTCTTTTTATTCTTTTCTTCTATATGCTGCATATGTGATTGCATATCAGGTTAGAAACCTGAGAGAATGAAGAATGAGTTTTAATTGTTTCTCTGTCTGAGCCTGGAGATTCCTGGATCGAGTGCAGTTGAATTCCTCCGCATAGAGTGCGTTGAGGGGGCTCTACAGTAAACGCTTATTCTCGTCGCTAGGAGCGAGTTGGGTTATTCGAACCGTGCAGATGAGTGTAGGTTGGATTGGAGTCTCAGTAGTAAGTCTGAGAAGAGGAAGACTAGGTTCACTGTGACTGAGAGTGCACAGGGCGTGGAAGACTTCAACACTTGGAGAGTGGTTGAAGGTTGAAGTGCGAGCAGGGTACTCGAAAGATCTCTGAAGGAGTTAGAGAGAATTCAGCTCAGGAGGGATAATTCCTCGTTCATGCTGTAGGAACCGGCCTGGAAGAGATTCGAACCAAGAGAAGCTTGGCGTACGGAGGAGACCGGCTACCATTCATATCGGCATATCGGAGTTGGCGAGTGCAAGGGTTGCATGCACGTCGAAATCGCGAGCCGCGATTTCCCGATTAAATCGGAGCCGTCAATCATCGAGGGGACAGGTGGCACGAGATCCCAAGGAGTCGGGATTCGACATTTCGTCAGTGTTAAGTCAAAGGGAGCACGTGAGAGTAGTGAAGTCCCGAATTGCGACGGGTCCCACGGAGTGAAATGGGGAACTACACGTGGCCTCGTGTATCGGCGTTTGGGGTTTTGAAAGGTAAGTAACTTGCTACCTTTCATCTGTCGATTTCCCGATAGGGGAATCCCCGATATTCAGGAGAGTTGACCGTTGACATCGGGGATCGGGATTCGGAGATTCATAGTGCATGAGGAGTGTACACAGGGTTCGCGAGATCGCAAGACCCGATTTCCCGAGGTAGTCACCGGGGAATCAACAGAGTGTCCTGTGGGCATAGGAGGAAGAGCATTGACTCTTCGGGCCTGTGAGAAGAGAAGGTCATGGTGAAGCGAGCGTCCGTGTGAGGGGCAGGGGCGACTTGCGTCAATATGTCTTTTTCCATTCAACTCTTCACATGTTTTATTGCTTTTCTAGATTAGTTTTCTGCTTTCCTAGTTAGTCTTTCAATGCTTTCCTAGATTAATTTCATTTTAGCAATTTAGATTAGATTAGTTCTACTTCAGTCCTACATATATAGTGCGTTTTCTTCGTAAGCCTACGAACCTCGGATTGACAAATTAAATAGTTGGGAAAATACTACAACGGATTTAAACGACAATATTTTCGCCTAACATTTTGGCACCGTTGTCGGGGAAGCACGATGGATTGAAGTTTACTTTGATTTTTTTGCAAGCGTAACTAGAGTGTGAATTTCAATTTCAGCAAGTGTGTTTGATTTTTGCAACTATAA
Source organism: Picea glauca (assembly GCA_000966675.3). NCBI lineage: Eukaryota > Viridiplantae > Streptophyta > Pinopsida > Pinales > Pinaceae > Picea > Picea glauca. The sequence goes on along the minus strand of JZKD02S0677581.1, from coordinate 229,162 downwards.
AGAGGTTTTCATGTGTTTCAGCAAGTATAATTTTCAGTTCTTTTATTTTCATTTGGGTACTGTATGAACCCCTTTTGCAATATGATTTAACCATGAGTGTCAGCTTGGAACAACTCACTCAGATCCTGGCTAAAACTGAGATTTATTCTTCTCAGGAACATGAGATCTTGACATCAGCCCAGAGATTAAATACTCCTCCAGAAACAAACGAGAAATCAACATCTGAGGAACTTGAGGAGGACAATGAGGAGTTGCAGCAAGATCTGAGCGAGGAAAAACATGCCTATGAAATCATTATCGAGAAATGGTTCAAAGTAAGTACTTGATTAGCTCCATTTTCTTATTTTTATTTATAAATTTTGCAGTCATAGCAACTAGATTCATTCACTTTTGAATATTTCCATTATTCATTTGAAAAATTACCACTGAACATATTGTTGTTACTGTTGTGTTCTTGGCTCCACTGGAAATTTGCCTACACGTAACTAATTTCTAATTCCATTTAGCATAGAGTAGGTAGGTTTTAATTTTTAGTTTTTGTTTTACCTAAAATAAGTATGCTCTCCTCTGCGATTCGTGCGATCGTGAGGATCAGAAAATAGGAATGATTTTGATTTAAAGAATGAATGTCTTTGCGTCCATCCTTTGACCTACAAATAAACACAGTAAAAAATAAAAAAAGAAAAAAAATTAGATGAATAAAACACAGCGAAAATTTTACATGTTGTTATAGTGAAAATTTTCGTTGTTACAACATGCTGATACAAAAAAAAAATTATGTTGTTACAGCATGCTGTTATAGCATGCTGATACAACATACTGATATAGAAAAAAATGTACATGCTGGTACAACAACATTTTACATGTTACAGGGAAATTTTTCATGCTGATACAGTGAATTTTATATGTTGAAATAATGACGCTTTTTGCTGTAACAATGATTAAACAGTGTCATGCTTGCGCTCTTCTCATTTTTAACTTCTAGTCTGGTCCATTTTATTTATTATTTTTTATGCCAGCCTCATCCTTTCACATTCGACCCTACATGTTGCAACCTGCCAATAATCAAATCATCAAAAGCTAAAGCTCTTGTTTACAAACCCAACCAAATAAAAATAATGATAAACATTGATTAAAAATGTCAAAGAATCAACTAAAATTTCGAATCTCGATCATGGTATCTGCAAATTCTTGTTGTTACAACTCCCTACCATTTTTCTCGTATTTTCTAAAGTCTAGTGGGAATAAAATCTTTCAACGCTTATTAGTCATTAAAAACTACGGAAAGATAGCCCTTATTCGTTGAATTAAGAGGGAGATCTTGTAACAATTAAACACGATCTTTTTCTTATTTTTCCCATAACAGATTACCATGAAATATTTTGCAAAACTCTGGTATATATTTCCGATCAGCAAAGGAGAAAATGGTTATACAAGCATAATCAAAGTATTCATTTGGATTATTTGTTTTATTTTTATTTTTGAGAATAATACAAAACTTGGTTTCAATTAAACAATAAAAATTATAAAAACATGGAAACACACAAAAACATTATAAAAATCAAAATTTGCAAATGGACATTCTAAAAATTCCTGAGTTGTTTTCACGATTTATGTTTTTCTTTTGAGTCACTGTTACAACAATCAAATAAAAACACAGTTTATTTCTTTGAGTTGCTCGTATTCGTACTTATTCATGTCCTACGATTCTTCATGCAACAATCAATGACGAACCACGATCACAACAAAAAATGGTATAAACATGTATAGTTCTTTAATTTGATGCATTTACACTTATTTTTGCATGATATGTTTTTCAAAGTTCTCACAATTTTTATGTAGGAATTTGTACTAAGCTTTTCAGGTTCACAGCCGAGCGCATCCCATGCTGCAATGATTTTCATGAATCACAACATTATTCAAAGAATACATTCTTTGCAGGAGATGTTATTCTTCAGAAACATCATGACATTTGGTGATGTGCAACAACATTTTGTTGTTTTAGGCAAAAAAAATTTGCTAATACACAACAACATTTTGTTGCTACATAGAAACTTTTTGCACATCTTGATGTTTGTTGTTACACAACGACCATGCTGATACACTATTACTTCCTCATTTTGCCAAATTTCATGCTATGACACTATCTCATTTCTCCTTCAAAGCTGATTAATCATCCTGGTGTTGAATCCATCTTCCATTGCCTTATATTTCATGACTTCACACACGCCTATTTTCTGAATTGCATACATTCCTTTATCTTTTTGCCTTCTTTTTCCATTCCAGTTTTCTTTCTGAATAAAACAAACCTCTTTCCATGATTACATGTCCTTGCCATAAACCCTGTTTCTACTTAGATCTTTACATCTATATTCCTACCAATACTTTTATAAACTTGCGTTGACTGATGTGGGATTCCTTAAGGCCCACCTTCCAACAGTCTTGCCCCATCAACCTCACACATTATCTGGGATATAGACCAGAGTTCATTTTGAGTACCTAGAGGCTTGCATGTCTTAATGGAAAGTTCTCCCACTAAGCAATCATGGGAATACATCAATGTCCCTTGATTGTAAGATATTTCAAGTGGCTCAACATCAGCCCATCTATTCGCACTTCGTAAGATGTACACGGGTACCTTGACACTCATTGACATCACTGGTGAGTTTGTCTCACATTGGTTAACGACATTCATCAATGGTTGGTAATCCAATAATTTCTCTTCATGCTCGACATCGACACATTCATTCCCATGATGAGAATTGTACCATCGGTTTTGTAGTGGGTGAAGACTATACACTTTTTCATGATCCCCTCAGCAGTTGTAGCAGTTTGATTTCAGATCTATGAGAGTTCCATATTCTCTGCCTTCCACATGTCTCATGATTCAACAGTAACAGTTTAGATTCCTTCATTTCCCATAATCCAGTTACAACTACAACAACATTAGCAGTTCCATTTTCCTGATGTTGCAGCAGTGACACCTTCCTGATATTCTTTGCTCCAGCAGTTACAACAGTTGTAGCTACAACACCAGTCACATTTTCCTGATCCAGCAGCCGCAACAACTACATCTACTTTTTGGGTAAGTGGAGGTATGTTCTTTTCTAAGCTTTAATCACACAATTTCTTATATGCCAACTTGAATA
>JZKD02S0677581.1:196251-218666 GCA_000966675.3 Picea glauca | reverse complement strand
TCAATCAAAGCCATAGTTTAAATGCCAAAAGTTCTTAAGAAGATCCATGCATGGTTGCATGAGGACATGCAACAAGTTGAGTTGGGGGGCATGTTGGGCCTCAGAAATGTCATATCTATATCCTCTTTTTCCTTCACCATTCCTTCTATTTCATTGTCCCATTAACCTTTTATCATACCATTTCCATAATGATACTTGGGTTTTTCCTTATTATTTTCCATTATATTCATTTCAGTATTATAAGTGAATTTGTGACTAAATATTAGAAAAATAACATATTTTCATTATATATCAAGGTTGGATGAGATTGATGATGTGTGCAGGCATATGTGAAGATTTCGACAAAGTCAAATATTACCACCTAGCCTCAAATTCGAATTTCATCTTCAAGCTTTGAAGATTTGAAGAATATTTGGGACAATCATTCAAGCATATTCAAATGAGAAGATCATGGAATATTTGGATGACATATCTTATCTAAGAAATGTGAGAGATGTGTGGAGGATTTGAAGGGATCATATCTTCTAATAATAGGAAAGTAGTTGAGAATGGTTGAGAGAATAGTGGATCTGTAATTATGACACTCTTCAAGACTCTCATGTATATAAGAGAGTGTTCTCTCTTAATGAGGGGCATCATGTTATTCATTTTTGGGAGTGAGAGTTAGAGATCATGTAATGCATAATTTGGTCTTGTAATTAGGAGAAGGGGATTCTTAGCTTTGTTATTCTTTCATGATTTGTCATTTGACTCTTGTAATATAATTTGAGATTGATGTATTGTGTGAGATCACATATGTCTTTTGCCATTCAACTATTCACATGTTGTATTGCTTTTCTAGATTAGTTTCCTTCTTTCCTAGTTAGTCTTTCAATGCTTTCCTAGATTAATTTCATTTTAGCAATTTAGATTAGATTAGTTCTACTTCAGTTCTACATATATAATGTGTGTGTGCTTCGTAAGCCTACGAACCTTGGATTGAAAAATTAAATAGTTGGGCAAATACTACAACAGAATTAAACGACAATATTTATGCCTAACATTTTAGTGTCGTTGCCGGGGAAGCACGATGGATTGAAGTTTAGTTTGATTTTCTTGTAAGAGTAACTAGAGTGTGAATTTCAATTTCAACAAGTGTGCTTGATTTTTGCAACTATGAAGAGGTTTTCATGTGTTTCTGCAAGTATAGTTTTCAATTTTTTATTTTGATTTGGGTGTTGTAAGAACCACTTTTGCAATATGATTTAACCATGAGTGTCAGCTTGGAACAAATCACTCAAATCTTGGCTAAAATTGAGATTTCTTCTTCTTTGGAAGAGGAGATCTTGAAAGCAGCCCAGAGCTTAAATATTCCTCGAGAAACAAACGAGAAATCAACATCAGAGGAACTTGAGGAGGACAATGAGGAGTTGCAGGAAGATTTGAGCGAGGAAAAACACGGCTATGAAAGAATTATCGAGCAATGGTTCCAGGTAAGTACTTGATTAGCTCCATTTTCTTATTTTTATTTAGAAATTTTGTAGTCACAACAACTAGATTCATTCACTCTCGAATATTTCCATTATTCATTTGAAAAATTACCATTGAACATATTGTTGTTACTGTTGCGTCCTTGGCTCCATTGGAAATTTTCCTACATGTAACTAATTTCTAATTTCATTTAGCATAGAGAATGTAGGTTTTAATTTTCAGTTTTTGTTTTACCTAAAATGAGTATGCTCTCCTCCGCACTTCGTGCAATTGTGAGGATCAGAAAATAGGAATGATTTTGATTTCAGGAATGAATGTCTTTGCGTCCATCCTTTGACTTGCAAATAAATACAGTAAAAAAATAATAAATAAATTTTTTAGACGAATAAAACACAACGAAAATTTTACATGTTGTTACAACGAAAAATTTCGTTGTTACAACATGCTAATACAGAAAAAAAAAATTATGTTGTTACAGCATGATGTTATAGCATACTGATACAGCATGCTGATACAGCAAAAATTGTACATGCTGGCACAATAACATTTTACATGTTGTTACAAAGAAATTTTTCATGCTGATACAATGAATTTATATGCTGAAACAGTGACGCTTTTTGCTGTAACAATGATTAAACAATGTCATGCTTGCACTCTTCTCATTTTTAACTTCCAGTCTGGTCCATTTTATTTATTATTTTTTATGCCATCCTTTCAGTAGCCTCATCCTTTCACATTTGACCCTACATGCCGCAACCTGCCAATAATCAAATAATCAAAAGCTAAACCTCTTGTTTACAAACCCAACCAAATAAAAATAATGATAAACGTTGATTAAAAATGTCAAAGAATCAACTAAAATTTTGAATCTCGATCATGGTCTTTGCAAAATCTGGTTGTTACAACTCCCTACCATTTTTCTTGTATTTCTAAAGTCTAGTGGGAATAAAATCTTTCAACGCTTATTAGTCATTAAAAACTATGGAAAGATAGCCTTTATTCGTTGAATTAAGAGGGAGATCTTGTAACAATTAAACACGATCTTTTTCTTATTTTCCCATAATAGATTAGCATGAAATATGGGCCACATCCTAACTATGTAACTATTATTGATTATCTTTTGATATTGTTATGATCAAACTGAATTTTTTAATAAATTTTCCCAGCGGAATTATCTAAATTGAGATATGCTCCCAATCTTATTGTTGGATATGCATCAAAATTGCTTTGTCAAGGTAACGAATGCTCAAGTTTCACTTAATTCAATCAACAAAATGGTTGGATCATAGATTCGTGTGCTCCAAGTGGCTGATCACAGATTCATAAGCTACTTGTTCATGTTGGTGATTAACCAACAAGATAGAAATGGACAATTAAACCACACCTAGCTCACACATGCAATGAGAATCTAGAATTTTCTGTCAATTAACGCCAATTTGCAAATAGTCAATTTCGGATGGGATTTGTGAGCAAACCATGATGAATTTTAAAAATATGGTGCATGGGTTTTGTGCAGAAGGGTCTCATTTAGCTGACTTGTGAGTAGTTTTTTAAAATTCTGCCTGGTTTTGAGAACAATTCTGATGTTTTTTGAAATGTGAAGAAGATAGATTTCGGGATGGCCTATTTTCCACTATGGCAGATTCACAATCAAACTCTTTCTCAGTTACAGGTAACTATATTTTTCATGCTCTCTTTGGGCCGGTTCTATTTCTATTAAATTTTAATTCCCTTTCGATTGCATGCTCTTACTTTGGGATGTTTGATGGACATGGAGAATTTGGAACGTAGTGCTTGCAGTTTATAAAGAGTCATTGATATAGTTGCTAAATCCATAGATCCTTGTGATGATTGTGTTGAATTTGTTGTTGAATCATACCAGTTCTGATCAGAGTGTGAGATTTAGACTAATAACGTTACAGTTACTGTTGTATAAATTAATGGTTTGCAAAACTCTGGTATATTTTTCCGATCAACAAAGGAGAAAATGGTTATACAAGCATAATCACAGTATTCATTTGGATTCTTTGTTTTATTTTTATTTTTTAGAATAATACATAACTTGGTTTCAATTAAACAATACAAATTATAAAAACATGGAAACACACAAAAACATTATAAAAATCAAAATTTGCAAATGGACATTCTAAAACTTGAGTTGTTTTCATGATTTATGTTTTTCTTTTGAGTCACTATTACAGCAATCAAATAAAAACACATTTTATTTCTTTGAGTTGCTCGTATTCGTACTTATTCATGTCGTACAATCAATGACGAACCACGAGCACAACAACAAATGGTATAAACATGTATTGTTCTTTAATTTGCTGCATTTACACTTATTTTTGCATGATATGTTTTTCAAAATTATCACAATTTTTTTTGCAGGAATTTGTACTAAGCTTTTCAGGTTCACGGCCGAGCGCATCCCACGCTGTAGTGATTTGCATGGCTGCATGAGGACATGCAACAAGTTGAGTTGGGGGGTATGTTGGGCCTCAAAAATGTCATATTTATATCTTCTTTTTCCTTCACCATTCCTTACATTTCATTGTCCCATTAACCTTTTATCATACCATTTCCATAATGATACTTGGGTTTTTCCTTATTATTTTCCATTATATTCATTTCAGTATTATACGTGAATTTGTGATTAAATATTATAAAAATAACACATTTTCATTATATATCAAGGTTGGATGAGATTGATGATGTGTGCATGCATATGTGAAGATTTCAACAAAGTCAAATATTACCACCTAGCCTCAAATTCGAATTTCATCTTCAAGCTTTGAAGATTTGAAGAATATTTGGAACAATCATTCAAGCATATTCAAATGAGAAGATCATGGAATATTTGGATGACATATCTTATCTAAGATATGTGAGAAATGTGTGGAGGATTTGAAGGGTTCATATCTTCTAATAATAGGAAAGTAGTTGAGAATGGTTGATAGAATAGTAGATCTGTAATTATGACACTCTTCAAGACTCTCATGTATATAAGAGAGTGTTCTCTCTTCATGAGGGGCATCATGTTATTCATTTTTGGGAGTGAGAGTTAGAGATCATGTAATCCATAATTTAGTCTTGTAATTAGGAGAGGGGGATTCTTAGCTTTGTTATTCTTTCATTTTTTGTCATTTGACTCTTGTAATATAATTTGAGATTGATGTATTGTGTGAGCTCACATATGTCTTTTGCCATTCAACTCTTCACATGTTTTATTGTTTTTCTATATTAGTAACTATTATTGATTATCTTTTGATATTGTTACGCTCAAACTAAAATTTTTAACAAATTTTCCCAATAGAATTATCTAAATTGAGATATGCTCCCAATCTTATTGTTGGATATGCATCAAAATTGCTTTGTCAAGGTAACGAATGCTCAGGTTTCACTTAATGCAATCAACAAAATGGTTGGATCACAGAATCGTGCACTCCAGGTGGTTGATCACAGATTTGTAAGCTACTTGTTCATGTTGGTGATTAACCAACAAGCTAGAAATGGACAATTAAACCACACCCAGCTCACACATGCAATGACAATCTCGAATGTTTCGTCAATTAACGTCAATTTGCAGACAATCAATTTCGGATAAGATTTGTGAGCAAACCATGATGAATTTTAAAAATCCAGCACAAGGGTTTTGTGCAGAAGGGTCTCATTTAGCTGACTTGCCAGCAGTTTTTGAAAATTCGGCTTGGTCTTGAGAGCAGTTCTGATGTTTTTCGAACTGTGAAGAAGACAGATTTCGGGTTGGCCTATTTTCCACTGTGGTAGATTCACAGTCAAACTCTTTCTCAAGTCTAGGTAACTATATTTTTCATGCTCTCTTTGGTCCGGTTCTATTTCTATTAAATTTTAATTCCCTTTTGATTGCATGCTCTTACTTCGGGATGTTTGATGGACATGGATAATTTGGAACGTAGTGCTTGCAGTTTATAAAGTGTCATTGATATAGTTGCTAAATCCATAGATCCTAGTGATGCTTGTGATGAATTTGTTGTTGAATCATACCACTTCTGATCGGAGTGCGAGATTCACACTAATAACATTATAGTTACTGTTGTATAAATTAATGGTTTTCAAAACTCTGGTATATTTTTCCGATCAACAAAGGAGAAAATGGTTATACAAGCATAATCACACTATTCATTTGGATTCTTTGTTTTATTTTTATTTTTGAGAATACTACAAAACTTTCTTTCAATTAAACAATAAAAATTATAAAAACATGGAAACACACAAAAACATTATAAAAATCAAAATTTGCACATGGACATTCTAAAAATTCCTGAGTTGTTTTCACGATTTATGTTTTTCTTTTGAGTCACTATTACAACAATCAAATAAAAACGCAGTTTATTTCTTTGAGTTGCTCGTATTCGTACTTATTCATGTCTTATGATTCTTCATGCAACAATCAATGATGAACCACGAGCACAACAACAAACGGTATAAATATGTATTGTTATTTAATTTCCTGCATTTACACTTATTTTTGGATGATATGTTTTTTGAAATTATCACAATTTTTATGCAGGAATTTGTACTAAGCTTTTCAGGTTCACAGCCGAGCGCATCCCATGCTACAGTGATTTTCATGAATCACAAAATTCTTCAAAGAATACATGCTTTGTAGGAGCTGTTACTCATCAGAAACATCATGACATTTGTTGACACACAACAACATTTTGTTGTTTTACACAAAAATATTTTGTTGATACACAACAACATTTTGCTTCTACACAGAAACTTTTTGTGCATCTTGATGTTTGTTGTTACACAACGACCATGTTGATACACTATTACTTTTGCATTTTGCAAAATTTCATGCTGTGACACTATCCCATTTCTCCTTCAAAGCTGATTAATCATCCTGGTGTTGAAGCCATCTTCCATTGTCGTAACTTTCATGAATTCACACATGCCTATTTTCTGAATTGCATACATTCCTTTATCTTTTTTCCTTCTTTTTCCTTTCTAGTTTTCCTTCTAAATAAAATAAACCCGTTTCCACGATTACATGTCCTTGCCATAAACCTTGTTTCTATTGATATCTTTACATATATAGTCCTACCAATCTTTTTATAAACTTGTGTTGACTGATGTGGGATTCCTTAAGGCCCACCTTTCAACAGTCTTGCCCCATCGACCTCACACATTATTTGGGATATAGACTAGAGTTCATTTTGAGTACCTAGAGGCTTGCATGTCTTAATGGCAAGTTCTCCCGCTAAGAAATCATGGGAATACATCAATGTCCCTTGATTGTTAGATCTTGCAAGTGGCTCGACATGAGCCCATCTATTCACACTTCGCAAGATGTACTCGAGTACCTTGACACTCATTGACATCACTGGTGAGTTTGTCTTGCATTGGTTAACGACATTCATCAATGGTCGGTAATCCAATAATTTCTCTTCATGCTCAACATCGACACATTCATTCGCATGATGAGAATTGTACCATCGGTTTTGTAGCGGGTAAAGACTATACACTTTTTCATGATCCCCTCAGTAGTTGTAGCAGTTTGATTTCAGATCTATGCGAGTTCCATATTCTCTGCCTTCCACATTTCTCGTGATTCAGCAGTAACAGTTCATATTCCTTCATTTCCCATGATCCAGTTACAGCAACAACAACATTACCACTTACATTTTCTTGATCTTGCAGTAGTGACACCTTCTTGATATTCTTTGCTCCATCAGTTACAACAGTTGCAGCCACAACAACTACATCTACTTTTTGGGTAAGTGGAGGTATGTTTTTTTCTAAGCTTTAATCACACAATTTCTTATATGTCGACTTGAATATTTTGGAAAATTTCCTCTCCATGCTCTCTTTCCTTCCATGACCTATACTAAGTTTCATGAGGGCATGCAACCGATTCAGTTGGGGGAGGGGGGGACTCTTTCACCAGATATTCATTACCATTATTCCATTTTACCATCTCATCATTCCATTTATGATTCACTAACATTTCTTTTCCAACGAACACTTTGTTACATTTTGATTGATACACATATTGGCATGATTCATAAAGAGAAATAAAAAGCTTTCTTATACATAGTCATGCTTTCTTATGCACATTCATAGCTTATTATTTCTAGTGAGTATATGGCTAAATTATTGCAGCAAGAAAATAAATAAGTGAAATGAATGTTGTTAACACAAGAACAAACATCTTTTGTATTCATGGTTGTCACACAAGAACCAATCATAAGAAAATTTCACATGTTGTTACACATATTTCACACGCAGTTACACATATATTACATGTTGTTACACATGTATTTTACATGTTGCTACTCTTGTATTTCAAGTCCTGGAAATATTCATTGTTAAAAGGACATCATCAATCAAAGCCATAGTTTAAATGCCAAAAGTTCTTAAGAAGATCCATGCATGGTTGCATGAAGACATGCAACGAGTTGAGTTGGGGGGTATGTTGGGCCTCAGAAATGTCATATTTATATCCTCTTTTTCCTTCACCATTCCTTACATTTCATCGTCTCATTAACCTTTTATTATACCATTTCCATAATGATACTTGGGTTTTTCCTTATTATTTTCCATTATATTCATTTCAGTATTATAAGTGAATTTGTGATTAAATATTAGAAAAATAACATATTTTCATTATATATCAAGGTTGGATGAGATTGATGATGTCTGCAGGCATATGTGAAGATTTCAACAAAGTCAAATATTACCACCTAGCCTCAAATTCGAATTTCATCAACAAGCTTTGAATATTTCAAGAATATTTGGGACAATCATTCAAGCATATTCAAAGGAGAATATCATGGAAGATTTGGATGACATATCTTATCTAAGATATGTGAGATATGTGTGGAGGATTTGAAGGGATCATATCTTCTAACAATAGGAAAGTAGTTGAGAATGGTTGAGAGAATAGTGGATTTGTAATTATGACACTCTTCAAGACTCTCATGTATATAAGAGAGTGTTCTCTCTTCATGAGGGGCATCATGCTATTCATTTTTGGGAGTGAGAGTTAGAGATCATGTAATCCATAATTTGGTCTTGTAATTAGGAGAAGGGGATTGTTAGCTTTGTTATTCTTTCATGCTTTGTCATTTGACTCTTGTAATATAATTTGAGATTGTTGTATTGTGTGAGATCACATATGTCTTTTTCCATTCAACTCTTCACATGTTGTATTGCTTTTCTAGATTAGTGCCCTTCTTTCCTAGTTAGTCTTTCAATGATTTCCTAGATTAATTTCATTTTAGAAATTTAGATTAGATTAGTTCTACTTCAGTCCTACATACATAGTGTGTGTGCTTCGTAAGCCTACGAACCTCGGATTGACAAATTAAATAGTTGGGCAAATACTACAACGAAATTAAACGACGATATTTTCGCCTAACATTTTGGTGTCGTTGTCGGGGAAACACGATGGATTGAAGTTTAGTTTGATTTTCTTGCAAGCATAAATAGAGTGTGAGTTGCAATTTCAGCAAGTGTGCTTGACTTTTGCAACTGTGGAGAGGTTTCATTTGTTTCAACAAGTATAATTTTCAGTTTTTTTATTTTGATTTGGGTGCTGTAAGAACCCCTTTTGCAATATTATTTAACCATTAGTGTCATCTTGGAACAACTCGCTCAAGTCCTAGCTAAAACTGGGATTTCTTCTTCTCAGGAAGAGGAGATCTTGATAGCAGCCCAGAGCTTAAATACTCCTCCAGAAACAAACAATAAATCAACATCCGAGGAACTTGAGGAGGACAATGAGGATTTGCAGCAAGATCTGAGCGAGAAAAAACATGCCCATGAAAGCATTATCGAGCAATGGTTCCAGGTAAGTACTCGATTAGCTCCATTTTCTTATTTTTATTAAGAAATTTTGCAGTCACAACAACTAGATTCATTCACTCTCGAATATTTCCATTATTCATTTGAAAAATTACCACTGAACATATTGATGTTACTCTTGTGTGCTTGGCTCCACTAGAAATTTTCCTACACATAACTAATTTTTAATTCCATTTAGCATAGAGTAGGTAGGTTTTAATTTTAATTTTTTGTTTTACCTAAAATAAGTATGCTCTTCTCCGCGCTTCATGTGGTCATGAGGATTGGAAAATAGGAATGATTTTGATTTCAGGAATGAATGTCTTTGCGTCCATCCATTGACCTGCAAATAAACACAGTAAAAAAATAGATAAATAAATAAAATTTTTAGACTAATAAAACACAACGAAAATTTTACATGTTACAGTGAAAATTTTCGTTGTTACAGAATGCTGATACATAAAAAAAAATTATGCTGTTACAGCATACTGATACAACAAAAATTGTACATGCTGGTACAACAACATTTTACATGTTACAGCGAAATTTTTCATGTTGATACAATGAATTTTATATGCTGAAACAATGACGCTTCTTGCTGTAACAATTATTAAACAATGTCATGCTTGCACTCTTCTCATTTTTAACTTCCAGTCTTGTCCATTTTATTTATTATTTTTTATGCCTTCCTTTCGCTAGCCTCATCCTTTCACATTTGACCCTACATGCTGCAACCTGCCAATAATCAAATCATCAAAAGCTAAAGCTCTTGTTTACAAACCCAACCAAATAAAAATAATGATAAACATTGATTAAAAATGTCAAAGAATCAACTAAAATTTTGAATCCCAATCATGGTCTTTGCAAATTCTGGTTGTTACAAATCCCTACCATTTTTTTCGTATTTGCTAAAGTCTAGTGGGAATAAAATCTTTCAACACTTATTAGTCATTAAAAACTACAAAAAGATGGCCTTTATTCGTTGAATTAAGAGGGAGATCTTGTAACAATTAAACACATTTTTTTCTTATTTTCCCATAACAGATTACCATGAAATATGGGCCACATCCTAACTGCGTAACTATTATTGATTATCTTTTGATATTGTTACCATCAAACTGATTTTTTTAATAAATTTTCCCAATGGAATTATCTAAATTGAGATATGCTCCCAATCTTATTGTTGGATATGCATCAAAATTGTTTGTCAAGGTAACAAATGCTCAGGTTTCACTTAATTCAATCAACAAAATGGTTGGATCACAGATTCGTGCGCTCCAGATGGTTGATCACAGATTCGTAAGCTACTTGTTCATGTTGGTGATTAACCAACAAGCTAGAAATGGACAATTAAACCACACCCAACTCACACATGCAATGAGAATCTGGAATTTTCTGTCAATTAATGTCAATTTGCAGACAGTCAATTTCAGATGGTATTTGTGAGAAAACCATGATGAATTTTAAAACTATGGCACATGGGTTTTGTGCAGAAGGGTCTCATTTAGCTGACTTGTGAGATGTTTTTGAAAATTCTGCTTGGTTTTGAGATCAGTTCTGATATTTTTCTAACTGTGCAGAAGACAGATTTTTGGATGGCCTCTTTTCCACTGTGTCAGATTCATAGTCAAACTCTTTCTCAGGTCGAGGTAACTATATTTTGCATGCTCTCTTTGGGCCAGTTCTATTTCTATTAAATTTTAATTCCCTTTCGATTGCATGCTCTTACTTCGGGATGTTTGATGGACATGGATAATTTGGAACGCAGTGCTTGCAGTTTATAAAGAGTCATTGATATAGTTGCTAAATCCATAGATCCTTGTGATGCTTGTGCTGAATTTGTTGTTGAATCATACCAGTTCTGATCAGAGTGTGATATTCATACTAATAACATTATAGTTATTGTTGTATAAATTAATGGTTTGCAAAACTCTGGTATATTTTTCTGATCAGCAAAGGAGAAAATGGTTATACAAGAATAATCACAATATTCATTTGGATTCTTTGTTTTATTTTTATTTTTGAGAATAATACAAAAATTGGTTTCAATTAAACAATAAAAATCATAAAAACATGGAAACACACAAAAACATTATAAAAATCAAAATTTTCAAATGGACATTCTAAAAATTCCTGAGTTTTTTTCATGATTTATGTTTTTCTTTTGAGTCACTGTTACAACAATCAAATATAAACACAGTTTATTTCTTTGAGTTTCTCATATTCATACTTATTCATGTCTTATGATTCTTCACGCAACAATCAATGACGAACCATGAGCACAACAAAAAATGGTATAAACATGTATTGTTCTTTAATTTGTTGCATTTACACTTATTTTTGCATGATATGTTTTTCGAAATTCTCACAATTTTTATGCAAGAATTTGTACTAAGATTTTCAGGTTCATAGCCGAGCGCATCCCATGCTGCATTGATTTTCATGAATCACAAAATTCTTCAAAGAATACATGCTTTGTAGGAGTTGTTACTCATCAGAAACATCATGACATTTGTTGATGCACAACAACATTTTTTTGTTTTACACAGAAATATTTTGATGATACACAACAACATTTTGCTGCTACACAGAAACATTTTGCACATCTTGATGTTTGTTGTTACACAGGGACCATGCTAATACACTATTAATTCCACATTTTGCCAAATTTCATGCTATGCCACTATCCCATTTCTCCTTCAAAGTTGATTAATCATCCTGGTGTTGAAGCCATCTTCCATTTCCTTAACTTTCATGACTTCACACACGCCTGTTTTTTGAATTGCATACATTCCTTTATCTTTTTGCCTTCTTTTTCCTTTCCAATTTTCATTCTGAATAAAATAAACCCGTTTCCACGATTACATGCCCTTGCCATAAACCCTGTTGCTACTGAGATCTTTACATCTATATTCCTACCAATCTTTTTATAAACTTGCGTTGACTGATGTGGGATTCCCTAAGGCCCACCTTTCAACAGTCTTGCCCCATCGACCTCACACATTATTTGGGATATAGACTAGAGTTCATTTTGAGTACCTAGAGGCTTGCATGTCTTAATGGCAAGTTCTCCCGCTAAGCAATCATGGGAATACATCAATGTCCCTTGATTGTTAGATCTTGCAAGTGGCTCGACATCATCCCATCTATTCGCACTTCGCAAGATGTACTCGGGTACCTTGACACCCATTGACATCACTGGTGAGTTTGTCTCTCATTGGTTAACGACATTCATCAATGGTCGGTAATCCAATAATTTCTCTTAATGCTCGACATCGACACATTCATTCGCATGATGAGAATTGTACCTTCGATTTTGTAGCAGGTGAAGATTATACACTTTTTCATGATCCCCTCAACAGTTGCAACAATTTGATTTCAGATCTATGAGAGTTCCATATTCTCTGCATTCCACATTTCTCGTGATTCAGCAGTAACAGTTCAGATTCCTTCATTTCCCATGATCCAGTTACAGTAGCAACAACATTAGCAGTTCCATTTTCCTGATCTTGCAGCAGTGACACCTTCCTAATATTCTTTGCTCCAACTGTTAGAACATTTGCAGCCACAATGCTAGTCACATTTTCCTAATCTAGTAGCCGCAACAATTACATATACTTTTTGGGTAAGTGGAGGTATGTTCTTTTCTAATCTTTAATCACACAATTTCTTATATGCTGACTTGAATATTTTTGAAAATTTCCTCTCCATGCTCTCTTTCCTTCTATGACCTACACTAAGTTGCATGAGGGCATGCAACCGATTCAGTTGGGGGGGGGGACTCTTTCACCACATATTCATTACCATTATTCCATTTTACCATCTCATCATTCCATTTATGATTCACTAACATTTCTTTTCCATCGAACACTTTGTTGCATTTTGATTGATACACATATTGGCATGATTCATAAAGATAAAGAAAAATCTTTCTTATACACAGTGATGCTTTCTTATGCACATTGATAGCTTATTATTTCCAATGAGTATATGGCTAAATTTTTGCAGCAAGAAAATAAATAAGTGAAATGAATGTTGTTAACACAAGAACCAACATATTTTGTATTCATGGTTGTCACACAAGAACCAACCATAAGAAAATTTCACATGTTGTTACACATATTTCACATGTTGTTACACATATATTACATGTTGTTACACATGTATTTTACATGTTGCTACTCCTGTATTTCAAGTCCTGGAAATATTCATTGTTAAAAGGACATCATCAATCAATGCTATAGTTTAAATGGAAAAAGTTCTTAAGAAGATCCATGCATGGTTGCATGAGGACATGCAACAAGTTGAGTTGGGGGGCATATTGGGCCTCAGAAATGTCATATTTATATCCTCTTTTTCCTTCACCATTCCTTACATTTCATCGTCCCATTAACCTTTTATCATACCATTTCCATAATGATACTTGGGTTTTTCCTTATTATTTTCCATTATATTCATTTCAGTATTATAAGTGAATTTGTGATTAAATATTAGGAAAATACCATATTTTCATTATATATCAAGGTTGGATGAGATTGATGATGTGTGCAGGCATATGTGAAGATTTCAACAAAGTCAAATATTACCACCTAGCCTCAAATTCGAATTTCATCTTCAAGCTTTGAAGATTTGAAGAATATTTGGGAAAATCATTCAAGCATATTCAAAGGAGAAGATCATGGAAGATTTGGATGGCATATATTATCTAAGATATGTGAGAGATGTGTTGAGGATTTGAAGGGATCATATCTTCTAATAATAGGAAAGTAGTTGACAATGGTTGAGAAAATAGTGGATCTGTAATTATGACACTCTTCAAGACTCTCATGTATATAAGAGAGTGTTCTCTCTTCATGAGGGGCATCATGTTATTCTTTTTTGGGAGTGAGAGTTAGAGATCATGTAATCCATAATTTGGTCTTGTAATTAGGAGAAGGGGATTCTTAGCTTTGTTATTCTTTCATGCTTTTTCATTTGACTCTTGTAATATAATTTGAGATTGATGTATTGTGTGAGCTTACATATGTCTTTTGCCATTCAACTCTTCACATGTTGTGTTTCTTTTCTAGATTAGTTTGTTGCTTTCCTAGTTAGTCTTTCAATGCTTTCCTAGATTAATTTCATTTTAGCAATTTAGATTAGATTAGTTCTACTTCAGTCCTGCATATATAGTGTGTGTGCTTCGTAAGCCTATGAACCTCGTATTGACAAATTAAATAGTTTGGAAAATACTATAACGGAATTAAATGACAATATTTATGCCTAACAGGATGCTGCCACACCTCTCCCTCAACGTCTCTATTTGTCGTGCATAACCCCTTTACTCCAAATGTTATTTTGGTTGGAAAGCTATCGACACCCTACATCCATCAACGAATCATGTCAGCAATAACAATCAACATCATAATATCTAATCATATGTACATATGTCACATCAACAACATTCAAACCCTAACAATCCACTCCTTTAATTGATCCATAGTCCAAGGGGTTTCATTGATGCCTCAACATCCTCAATGTCTAGAGTCCTGCACACTCAAGAGAACCCAGTCAATAGCACCTATCTATGTAAATACAACAAAATAACATATCATCAAATCCACAATATCTCATAATCATAATCAAAACAACCAATAGTATAATGACCAGGATCACTTGCACGCAAGTTTCCTCAAAGAATAAGTTCACTCAATGTGTGCAAGAGCAAGATGTTACATACACACCCTCTTGTTTTAAACTTCATCCCAAAGTTTCACAGTATGTAAGTGATGAAATAAAGTGTATCAAAATATCATAGGTCTAGCTACCAAACAGAAATGGAAACTGTTGACGCATATCATATGCGTCCTCCCAAGTCACCGAGTGCGGATTATAGTTGTCCCACTGGACCTTGACTTGATCTACTGTTCGACATCATAGTTGTCAAATGCGATGGTCCAAGATGCGGATTGGGTCTGCCATGAGCGCACCCTCGTCCGATACCTGCAAAGAACTCATGTCAATAACATGTGTAGGATCACTAACATAATGTCTCAAAAAAGATACGTGAAAAACATCGTGCATACAACTCAAAGAATCATGAAAATCTAGTCGATAGGCCACATGCCCCTTCCATTCCACAATCTCGAAGGGTCCCATGAACCTAGGAGAGAGTTTAGAACCATTTCCAAACTTGATCGAACTCTTACACGGTTTCACCCGCAAGAAGACTCGATCGCCAACTTCATAACTATGATCGACACAATGCACATCAAAATAACTCTTTTGTTGATCCTGCGCTTCCTTGATCCTTTGTCTTATTGTTTTCATTTGATATTCCATTTCTTTGATCGCTTTTGGTCCCACCAGGACCCTATCCTCAAGACGATACCAACTCAAGGCAGCCAGCACGGTCGCCCATAAAGAAACTCGAAAGGTGCCATCTTAATGGTGCTTTGATAACTGTTGTTGTATGTAAACTCTACCAATGACAAGAATTCTTCCCAATGCTTATGTTGGTACATCACGTACATACACAACATATCCTCCAAGATTTGGTTTGTTCACTCGATCTTCCCATCTGTTTTCAGGTGATATGCAGTACTAAAGTTAAGTTGGGTTCCTAAGGCCTATTGGAAACTAGTCCAAAATCATCCTGTAAACACTAATCCTCTATCTAATATAATTCTCTTAGGCACACCATGTAGCCTCACAGTATCACTGATGAAAATTATAGCTAATTTAGGTTCCTGATATGTCATTCGCACAGGAATAAAATGAGCACTCTTCCTCAGAGTGTCGACTACCACAAAAATCGAGTCTCCTTGTCGTCAATGGCAGTCCAACAATGAAATCCATCGAAATGACCTCCCATTTCGATTCTGGAATAACGTGTGGCTTTAGTAATCCTACCGGATGTCTATGTTCAGCCTTCACCTGTTGACATTCTAGACATCTTTCCACGTAGTTGACTATGTATGCCTTCATTCCTTTCCAGAAGAATAAGGGTTTAAGGTCTGCCCTCATCTTTGTGACTCCAGGATGAGCCATGTACACTTCTCTATGAGCCTTGTTTAGGATAAAAATCCTCAACTCTTCATTGGGTGGTACGTAAATTCGATTTTTAAATCTCAATAATCCGTTGTTGTCCATAGTAAATCCCTCAAATTTTGGTACCATCATTGTGTTTTGTCTGATAAAATCCTTGACCTCTTTGTACCAGTCATCGTCACGTTGTAAAGTTAGGATATTTTCATGTATATTCGTCTAAAGAGGCATCACCAAAAATATGTTTGGTCTCTGACTCAATGCATCTGCCACTCTCTTCACTGTTTCTTTTATGTAAGTAATCTCAAAATTGTACTTGCTAAGAAATTCTGACCAACATCGTTGTCGCGTGTTCACGTTGCTTTGCATAAAGATGTGTTGTAGTCCACAGTGGTCAATTTTTAGTTTGAATTTCTGTCCAATAAGGTAGTGTCTCCAAACTCTCAAGGCATAAACAATGGATAACAACTCCAAATCGTGCGTTCCATAGTTCTCCTCATGCCTTCTCAACTTTCTCGAGATGTAAGTGATCACTCAACCATCTTGCATCAAGACTCTGCCTAAGCCTTCCTTGGATTCATCAGTGCATAACAAGAAGTCTGTGTCCATGTTAGGGACCTTTAGTATCGGTGTTGTCATCAATAGCTCCTTGAGCCTCTGAAATGCCTCTGTGCATTTCTTGGTCCAAACAAAATTTTTGTTCTTATTTTGCAATTCCATGATCGGATTTTATATCTTCGAAAAACCCTCGATGAACCGTTGATAGTATCTCGCTAAACCCATGAATCTACACACTTCTGGAACATTTTTCGGTGCATGTCATTCCATAATAGCCTCGACCTTTGTTGGATCCACAACGATACCTTCGTTGAAGATGACATGCCCTAAGTAATGAATCTTCGATTGATAAAATGAGTATTTGGACAACTTCCCATACAATTTGTTCTCTTGTAGACACTGTAGTACCATGTGAAAGTGCTTGTCATGCTCCTCCATCGTCCGAGAGTAAACCAAAATATCATCAATGAATACTTGGATGAACTTGTCCAAGTATTCGCGGAGCACCCTGTTCATCAAACTCATAAATACCCCTAGGGCATTCGTCAGTCCAAATGCTAAAACAATAAATTTGTAATGTCCAAACCTCATCTTAAAGGTGACAATAGGGATGTCATCCTCCTTGATCCCTAACTGGTGATACCCTGATCTAAAGTCAATTTTTGAAAAAAAAATTGCGCCTTTCATCTGATCAAACAGATCATCAATCCTTGGAAACAGATATTGATTCTTGATCATTGCCTTGTTCAATTGACGGTAGTCAATGCAGAGTCTCCATAACCCAACTGTTGGTCTCCAGTTTTGATCATGTTTTTGCCTACATTATATCACAAAGACCTCCATTTCCATACCCAGTACCACTCCCTTTTGGCCTTGTTATGACATACTTGACATCTCTTTACCACTCAATGGGGTTACTCAAGGTATTTTTACGTTTCAAGTTATTTTTATGTATTTTGATGCTTTAAATTAATATTGAAACTAATGTGGCTTGAGTTAGGTACTATTTCTATTTTAAAACAGGATTTGCTAGTACCAGGTACCAGCTCGTACCCCGTGGAGATACCAACGAAGCTGCTAAAGATTCGCGCGTTATGGCCAGAGTGGGAGACGGTGCGATTTACATGACAGATGGAGGCATCACTCATATGATGATTGAAGGCACAATTATAGAATTGAGTTGTTATACTTCATGATTCACACTTCGTGACACTACGTGTCACGAAGATGTGAAGACCGTTTTTTAACTGATTTCGAGTTATTTTTGGATCTAGGATCCGTTTGAATTAATGTATTTTTGCTTTAAACTGTTATTAAGGAGGATCTATATAACGAGAGGATCACTCCTAAGAAACGTTAGGTTATATTATGTTACGATATATGTTATTTCACTGTCATACGATTTGAATTATTTCTCTGAGTAAATGGAGCGTGAAGCATGGCTAGTGTTTGCGTAGAATGATTGAGTAGTTCTGGTTGTTCCTTTCAGCGTTTGTACCTTTTGGTTGGGCCCACCAAACAGGTTCAAGTCGTTGCTTTTCTCTGTCTTAGATTTAGTTCATTTCAGTATTTTAGTATTTGCGTGCGTGTTAGCTTAGAATTTTGAAATTAACTTGCTCAGATTCTTGCTTGATTATTCTTCAACTGTATCGTTTCTAGCATATTAATATCTTTCATGTTGATGAGTATTGAAAGCAGGGTTGTTTCCTGTAGAGTTTAGAGCGTGAACTAGGTTTTCTTTGATTCCAGTTTTCAATTTGAACATAACTTAGAGTTTGAATGTACTTTGTTTTGGCTAGGATGGTTAGTTACTCTGCTTTGTTAGATAGTTAGGCTACTCTGTTTAGTTAGGATAGTTAGGTTGCAATTAAATTAGAGGAAGCTTTCGGTACCAGTAGGGTAAGTGGGATATTTCTTTGTTTTCCTGTGGATAGATTTAGATTTCTTTTCAATGTTTAGATTAAAAGCATTTTAGGAAATAATCTTTCTGTTATGGCTTAGATAGAGACAGTGATGATTAGATGATTAAAGATAGTGGTAGATAGTCGTGAGAAATCACATTTTGAGTAGAAATAGAAGCACCAACATTTAAACATAGGACTGTCTTTTGTTTATGAATTAAATAGGAGATGATAAGTTTCAGGATAGTCCTTAGGATTCAGTTTATCAGAGTGAGTTTGTGTTTTCTTCTAAAGATAGTTTTTAGATAGGTATTAGAATCTTACCTGCACATACAGTGTAGCAGCTCTAAGTTTACTTGCCCTGGTTTGACAATTCAGTGTTTCAGGTCATTAAAATCTTTAATATAGCAGCTTGACATTTTTGGCGCAGTTGCTAGGGAGCTGTTTAAAAGGTAAGTTAGATAGTTGTCTTGATTTTAGAATGCACTCAGTTTGGTGTGGTATGTTAGTAGGTTGATAGTAAGAGGAGCTGTGGAAACAAAAGGGGTGAAAACCGACATATCAGTTATCACAGGTACTCTGAAACTCAATCTTAGCTTCTTTTCTTTCATTTAGTATGACTTCATGAGAAATAGAGATCCTAGAGGTAGATTTAGGAGAAATATAAAACCACAAAAAGAAGAAACCTCCACCCAAAAAGCGATAGAAACTGAGACTGAAATTATGGCCGAGGAAACCATAGAACAAAACCTAGAACCAGGAAACACCATACAACAACAAACTCAAAACCTTGGTGATCCAGCCCTGGATGACACAGTTGATCCAGAGAAAATACAAGGTCTTCTCGGGAACCCTAACTCTGTAGTTTCATAGATAACAACTACAACTGTGGAATCAAAGGCTATAGGATCCTCAAAAGGGCCAATAGGAGATAACACTTCTGATAAAAAGAATCCAGAAAGGTGGGATTTCACACCCTCACCAAAGAAAGATCGAATTGCATATACAATTCTTGGTAATCCTTTCACCATGGGAGAAAGAGGGAGAGACCTACATGGGGAACTTCATATTGAAAAGGAAGGTGAAGAACAAGCAGAGAATGAGTTAACACCATAAACCACCTTTGGATTTCCTATTTTGGATTTAGTCCAGGATGTCAATATGAAAAATATCCCACTTTCATCACTACCAACCTTCCATGGGAAAAATAGTGAGGACCCAGATGTCTTTATTTTTGAGTTCGACATCCTATGTAGGAGTTATAACTATCTCCAAGATGCACATAAACTGAAATTATTTTTTGCCGCCCTGAAAGATTCTGCATTACGTTGGTTCATGAGTTTAGGAGAGTACAACATTAGATCTTGGGAAGATATGAAGGAAAAAATTTAAAGAAGTACCAGGACTATTGTAGAACCAAGGATTCTCGAAATGACATCTTCAAAATGCAACAGCAAGATGAAGAAAGCCTTGAGGATTTTCTAGAAAGATTTACCTATACCCTTCATAAATCTAAATATAATGATCTCCAGGACGAAGCAATTAAGACTCTTTTCTTAAAAGGAGTTTTGGAAGAATATATTGACACTCTCAATTTAATGGCTTCAGGAGACATTTATCAAAAAAATTTTGAAACAATTAGTGAACTTTGTAGAACTTACTCAAGAAGTAAAGGGAAAACTGCAAAAGGTGTGAGAGAACCGGTCAACAAAAATACCAAAACATCCACATCTGGTGGAGTTACTAGAGTCGAATTGGGAAACCTCTTGGATAATTTTAAAATAGACCTTTTAGGAACAATTGGCTCTCAATTAGACACTTTGAAGATCAAGAGAAAGAAGGAAGAGTAAAACCCTGTCCTAAGCATATTTTGCCCAAAATGCAGAAAAAGGCATCCTTTATGAGAATGTCCTTTGGAAAATGTTCTTGTATGTGCAATATGTACTGAAAATCATAAAACAGAAGATTTCCCATCCTTACCTAGATTGCAAGCAATATTCAAGGGAGGGGAAGCTCCAGGGACTCCATCTGCACCTAAGAGGCCTTGGCAACCTAGAAATTCAAATCCAAATGCATATCAAGAACCATCCCCACAATCTTCCAGCTATTATCCACCCTTCTCTCAACAACAACATCCATGGAACTGGCCAAACTGGCCTTCACAAAACGCCCCTACTCAACCTTGGTACCAGGGATGGAGAGATCCAAACTTTGGAAATAACCAACAGCAACATGCAGGGCCAATTCCCCAGAATCCATACACGCAGTATCCTCCAAATATGCAACAATTATTGCCTGGTTTTACTCCACCTCCGTTACCACCCATTCCACAAACCCCTCAGCAGCCTCAGAATCCACCACGTCCTACCATTTTTCCTGCTCAAACCATTCCAAATCCTAACCACAGACCACCCCTACCACTCCATAACGTTGATTTCCAGAATTATCCAGCTTACAACATAAACCCTATTTCTATACAAGAAGTACAACTGAGATCTGGAAAAAATTTAAATAAAATTCAGCCCATAACAAAAACAGCACCAAAGGTAATTATCGAAGAACATGAAGATGAGCCTACAAATAATTTATCAAATGAGACACCCATGAAAGATGTTATCATTCCAAAACAGAAAGGATCTGAATCACAGCATAACACACAAACTCAGGTTCCCCAAACGCCTCCTTTTCCTGAAAGGTTGCTCATTGAAAAACCAATTGTACAATCTAAGTTTGACATTATGACTGAACTGAGAAATGTCTGTGTTAAGATTCAATTGTTACAAGCAATCAAAGATGTTCCCATCTATGCCAAAACCATCAAAGAACTCTGCATTAAGAAACCAGGTCGAAAACAGAAAGATCCACCCACAATACATCTAGTAGGACAATTATCAAATTATATTTCTGAAACACCTAAAATTGTAAAGTATGCCAACCGAGGGAACCCAATAGTTTCAGTGACTATCAACAATGTGTCTATTGGTAATAATTTAGTTGATCTAGGTACAACCATTAATATAATGACCAGCAACACAGTGGAACTGTTACAACTGAATCAATTCCTTCGCCCTACTCCTACAGTTGTTGAACTGGCTGATAGAACCACTATAAAACTTGCTGGAGTTCTTGATGACATCGTTGTGACTTTAGCTTCGTGGGAATATCCTGTGGAATTCATGATTATTCATTCAAAGGACCCCACAAAAGGCCATCCAATCATTTTAGGGAGACCTTGGCTGGCCACAACCAACGCTTTCATAGGATGTCGTGGTGGGGACATGTTTATCTCAAATGGTATTTCTTCACAGAAACTTACTCTGTTTCCACCTGCTCGGCCAGTTACAGAAGAATTATGTTGGTTGAAGTGTCCCTATTTTGAGAATGAGGATGAGGAATCTTTATTCTGTGTTGATGAGGTCCATGCACTGCAAGAACCTACAGAGGACGACATTTTAGGTCAATTTCTTTCTATGACAGAAAATGTTGAGTTCCCACAAACCTACCTTCAATATGATCACATTTTCAGAGAGGATTTTCAGGAACGAAGTGAGTTATTTTCCTCATTTTCACCATCCATGGTTTTCACTATTTCTGAACACTCAGGGCCATATACCATTCCAATAGAACTTAGTC
>JZKD02S0677581.1:172844-193088 GCA_000966675.3 Picea glauca | reverse complement strand
AATTTTCTTATCAATATAACTGACTTGTTCTGAAACAAATAAATTTGAGCTTGTTTGCTCCCTTTGACTGCTCATTAAAGTATGAAAGGGGCATTTATCAGGAAGGATTATTCTTCACCAGACCTGGTGAATTATTATGGGAAAGAAACCCCCTTAGAGTCTTCTTTTATCATTTCCTCAGACTCTCCAAACATGAGGAAGCAATGAGCATGTACTAGCTTGGGCTCATAAAATCCACAAGTAAGTGATTACTGTTCCAAAAATTATGTCTGCAAGATTTCTATCTGCACTCGCGTTGGATGATGTGGAATACGTTAAGGTCCACCTTCCAACAAATCTCACTCCATCGAAATCAGCACCTTATCTGGAGCAGAGATTAGAGATTATTTAGCACCCTGGACTCTGCATGCCTCAATGGCAAATGTCCTTGCTGACAACCCTGGGAATACACCAATGTCTCTTGGTTGATAGATCCTACAGGTGACTCGACACCAACACCTCTATTCGTACCTATTAGGATGTGCTGTAGGTACCTTGAGGCCCATTGACATCACTAGTGGGTCGTCTCGCATCGATTAACGACATTCATTAATGGTCGGTAGTCCGATGATTTATGTTTGTGTTCGACTCCAGAACATCCATTCACACAATCAGAATTGTACCATGAGTTAGAAGATTTGAAACTGTTGAAGACATGATTTCAGTTGATCTTTTTCAGGACAGAACAAAAGCCAGGTTCAGGGATCATAATCAGATAATTTGTTGTTATAGATAGGAAGTTTTCTCCATAGGATATTATTGGTTCAAATTTCTCTGCAGATTCCTGAGTGTTTCATCAGTACCAGTCAGTACTGGCACAGAGTTCATCAGCTACAGTGGTCATCAGAAGTACCAGAGCAACTACAATTTTCGCGCCCTTCAGATCCAGACTTGACTTCAAAAGAAAAATTCTACAGCAAGAATTGCAGAACAAAGGGGATAGGTAATTTAACTCAGGTATGCTTAGTTCATGTTGATTTATTGTATTAATTTACATATTAATAGTTTGAACTAAGGAAGCCTTGTTTACTCCATAATGTTTCATCATATCCACGACCTGTACCTAATGAACTAACCCACCTTGACATTTCATATCATAAAAACACACAACATTACCAGAGCTGAGTTCGACATGACCCGTATATGATAACACTCTGCACTCATGTACGGTTATCATCATTTTTTCTACAGACCATCGATCCCCACGACAATTCAAATATTTTCCTATGATTTTTCTTCCGAATACATCCTTCATCACATTCTCTTCCTTCGCCGCCCTCATCCAAATTTTGTTGCTCACTCATATACCTTCCCTGTGATATCAAGTGGAACCATGGTGGCAAATCGCCATGAACCGGAGACGTATGTAGACTTAGAGGCCCTTCCGGAGTATGAGGCAACCAGAGATATTTTTAAGAAAGCAGGTTGGGAGCCGTTTCTGAAGAAATTCGATGGATATAATGATGAAATTATGCTTCAGTTTGCTCTACATTTTGAGGGTGGGTTCACTAAAGTGGGCGAGCTTGAGTTCGAAGTCACGGAGAAATTTATTTCAGAGGCAATTCAACTGCCCACCACTAGTCAGAGATGGACAAAGGGACAACCTGTTGACAAAAATCTCTGTACACAGCTTTTGAAACCACAGTACTAGGAAACACAGTGGTCCGAGGGAACATCGCGGTCATGGTTGGAACCATAGTGGGCTCAATTGTTAGCCATCCTCCAACGTTACCTCACGTGTGAAGGGCGGTACACCATCGTATTTCCCTGCCATGCCCGACTCCTGTTACACTTTAAAGGTAATCACCTGTTGAACATACCCTTCTTTCTATTAAAAAGTTTAAAAAAGATGGCCGAACATGTACGAAAGGCCAAAGATTTTCGTGGAAGTCTATTTCATTTCGGTCTCGTTAAGATATTGATTAAGTCTGCACTATCCAAGAAGCAAAAAACTTGGGATATGTTCACTATAAAAACCCTAGCCTCTGCCAAGTCTAAGGATAGGAGTGTTAAGCCTGTTCCCCCATAGAAGAAGTTGAACGCTAGGAAAAAGAGGGTTAAAACCCCGACCAAAGTCTGTGCTAAACCTAAGAACATACCCAACAGCACAATTGAAGCTAGTACTGGAGACCCTGATTCAGAACGTTCATTTGATGCTCACGGGTCTGATGGAGTGGAAACCAATAATGAAACTGTGAAGAATACTACTCCTACAGAGGCACATGTTGAAATCCCGAGCTCTTCCCTAGCTGCTGAGAACATAATTGATGTGGAAGAACTGGCAGAGTTGACTTACAAACCTAGGAGAAATCCAAAACGAAAATGTAAAAGCACATTGTCAGGTATGGATAACTCTCTGCCCAGTTACCCACCACAGGAGAGGTTATAAAGTGTGGATGATCATGAGGAGGCTCCAGAGCCCTCGAAAATGACTTGGACTCTGTCCCAATTAATTCGAAAAACTCGTAAATTGGATCGGCAGGCTACTGCGCCCAAAGGAATTGAGCAGAATGAGCCAATTCAAGTACCAACAGGTACCCCTGCTCGGATACAAAGAGAATTCACTCCTGAACCTAGTCCGGTTGACAATCCCGATCCAGTTGACACCTCTGAATTCAGTCCAGATCATCCAGATCCAGTCGACACCTATGAATGAAGTCCAGATGAGTTCACTCCTGAACTTAGTCCAGATCATAATTTCGATAGAGTTAACACCCCTGCTCAAAGTCCCGACGAGTTCACTCATGCATCTAGTCCTCAACCACAACCAGGACATGATCAAACTTTTGAAACCTACTGTGAAATTTCCTTCAGTCGATCCCTGAAACCAATGGTAGCCAGACTAGAAAGCAGGAATAACAGGTTGAAAGAGAATCTACATGAGTACACTGTATTGGATCGAAATATAAAAACATAGAATGAACTCATGAAAGTCAGGGTGACTAATCTCTTGTCCAAAATTGACAGATTGAAACAGAGGAATAAGGGTCTTTTCCAAAGGAACAGGAAACTACAGAAGACTGCCAGAAAGCATATTATAATCAACCGAGTCCTCAAGAAATAAATCAGAAATATGAAGAAATAGGAGAGGTTACAAATGTTGGTTGCAGCTGCTGCAATGCTCTGATGCTATCAGTCTTTGAATTTTTTTTGTTGCCTGAGGACAGGCAAAGACTTCAGTTTGGGGGCATGTTGGTCTCCATTTTTGATCATGTTTTTGCCTACATTATATCACAAAGACCTCCATTTCCATACCCAGTGCCACTCCCTTTTGGCCTTGTTATGACATACTTGACATCTCTTTACCACTCAATGGGGTTACTCAAGGTATTTTTATGTTTCAAGTTATTTTTATGTATTTTGATGCTTTAAATTAATATTGAAACTAATGTGGCTTGAGTTAGGTACTATTTCTATTTTAAAATAGGATTTGCCAGTACCAGGTACCATCTCGTACCCCGTGGAGATACCAACGAAGCTGCTAAAGATTCGCGCGTTATGGCCAGAGTGGGAGACAGTGCGATTTACATGACAGATGGAGTCATCACTCATATGATGATTGAAGGAAAAATTATAGAACTGAGTTGTTATACTTCATGATTCACACTTCGTGACACTACGTGTCACGAAGATGTGAAGACCGTTTTTTAACTGATTTCAAGTTATTTTTGGATCTGGGATCCGTTTGAATTAATGTATTTTTTCTTTAAACTGTTATTAAGGAGGATCTATATAACGAGAGGATCACTCCTAAGAAACGTTAGGTTATATTATGTTACGATGCATATTTCTGAATACAATCTACCTTTGCGTTATGTTATTTCACTGTCATACGATTTGAATTATTTCTCTGAGTAAATGGAGCATGAAGCATGGCTAGTGTTTGCGTAGAATGATTGAGTAGTTATGGTTGTTCCTTTCAGCGTTTGTACCTTTTGGTTGGGCCCACCAAACAGGTTCAAGTCGCTGCTTTTCTTTGTCTTAGATTTAGTTCATTTCAGTATTTTAGTATTTGCGTGCGTGTTAGCTTAGAATTTTGAAATTAACTTGCTCATATTCTTGCTTGATTATTCTTCAACTGTATCGTTTCCAGCATATTAATATATTTCATGTTGATGAGTATTGAAAGCAGGGTTGTTTCCTGTAGAGTTTAGAGCATGAACTAGGTTTTCTTTGATTCCAGTTTTCAATTTGAACATAACTTAGAGTTTGAATGTACTTTGTTTTGGCTAGGATGGTTAGTTACTCTGCTTTGTTAGATAGTTAGGCTACTCTATTTAGTTAGGATAGTTAGGTTGCAATTAAATTAGAGGAAGCTTCCGGTACCAGTAGGGTAAGTAGGATATTTCTTTGTTTTCCTGTGGATAGATTTAGATCTCTTTTCGATGTTTAGATTAAAAGAATTTTAGGAAATAATATTTTTGTTATGGCTTAGATAGAGACAGTGATGATTAGATGATTAAAGATAGTGGTAGATAGTCGTGAGAAATCACATTTTGAGTAGAAATAGAAGCACCAACATTTAAGCGTAGGACTATCTTCTGTTTATGAATTAAATAGGAGATGATAAGTTTCAGGATAGTCCTTAGGATTCAGTTTCTCAGAGTGAGTTTGTGTTTTCTTCTAAAGATAGTTTTTAGATAGGTATTAGAATCTTACCCGCACATACAATGTAGTAGCTCTAAGTTTACTTGCCCCGGTTTAACAATTCAGTGTTTCAGGTCATTAAAATCTTTAATATAGCAGCCTGACACCAACTTTCTTCCGTATGAAGATAACAGGAGCACCCCAAGGTGACACACTTGGATGTATAAGTCCTAGGTCCAACAACGCCTTCAGTTTCATTTTCAACTCCTGTAACTCCGGGGTCAAGATACGATAAGTCATTCTTGCTATCGGTTCAGTTCCCAATTTTAGGTCGATGGTAAATTCCAATTCCCTCTCTGATGACATCCCAAGTAACTCCTCAGGGAAGACGTCTGCAAACTCTCGCACCACCAGAAGGTTTTCTATACCTCCCGCTATGCCCTTCTCGTTTAATGGAAGGATCACATATAGCTTACATCCCTAGCGCATGCTCTTCCATAGCTGCAAGGAAGAGATGAACCTCAGGGAAACTCCCTGGTTCTGACCTACAATCACGCGTCTATGTCCCTCGTCATCAACCAAGCTCAACTGTTTCATCTTATAGTTGAGTATCGCCTCATGTGATTCCAACCAGTCCATACCGATCACGATGTCATAAGACCCTAATATCATGACGTACAGGTTGGCCCTGGTGGAAAACTCTCCCAAGTTAAGCCTATAGCCTGTAACCTTCCCTCCAACCTTTTGTATGGCTCCTGAAGCCATTTATACAAAGCTAAACTCATCCTATTCGACTGCCTTTACCTTAATTATTTTTAGCATTGCACTAGAAATAAAACTCTCTGTAGCACTTGGATCTATCAAAATACTAAGGGTATGGTCAGCGATGGTACCTGACATCTCGAGCATAGTCGAATGGTGCTTTTCCTGGCTATTATTCACCGTTGCATGAATCCAATGGGCCCTGCCCAAATCCCCCATGGTAGTGGGTTTGGCTGATCCAGAGGCTCTGGTCCTCTCCACTGGGTAGTCACGTTGGTAATGTGGCTCTCCACATGTTCAAAACCCTTTCTTCGGTCCAGTACTCCTGGTACCCGAAGTAGAAGCTGACGGCCCACAGGCCTGGAACCCTAGTCTGTTCTGCTGAACAAACCTAAACTGTTGCGGCTACGTTCGATGTTGTTGTTGGTGTTGTGGTCCTATGTAAGGAGTCCACTGCTGAGACATTGGTTGTCAAAGTGTAGTGTATGTGGATCCTCTCTGAGTGCCTCAAAATCCTGGTGAATTCCTAGTTAGTGTTTGATGTTGTAGTGCACCAGATAACACCTATCCCACTGGTCTTGCTGGAGTCCTGCTCTGACCCCTGCTAAAAATATCCTCCTCTGCTATGAGGACCTTTTGGAAAACATCATGCAAGGTTTGAGGCATCATAATTCTCACCTTTGCACAAATGTTGAGGTTAAGGACGAACACGAAATTGTTGACCTTAATTTTCTCAGTATTTAGGTGCAGAGAATACCGAAGCAACTCCATGAAATGGGCCTCATGCTTGGGCACCGTATGACCTCCTTGTCACCAGGCGTTGAACTCGTTGAGTTGACGCTCAATGAATCCATCTGATATATACCTCTCCTAGAACTGTTCCCATAACAAGACTTCGACGATCATGTTTGGCTGAGGTAGGAGTGTCTTCCACCATAGAAGAGCACTTCCCTTTATCTAAAAACCACCATGGAAACCTTCATGCTGGAGGTTGTAACCGTGAAACTCAAAACATATCGCCTTGCTCTCCAGCCATACCTTGGTGGCTAATTCATCCATGGAACCTATGGACTCGAGGACTTAACACTCTCAAGTTCTCCATGAAAGCTACCAGTACTGGTTGGGGCGTGATGTGGACCCTCAGGCGTACAGGTGCCCTAGCCTCATCTCAGTACATAAGGTTATTCGAGGCCCTTGACATTTCCCTGGAAGTACCCTGTCAGACCCAACACATCCCACGGAATAATCTTCTCATGCTCAATACTTTTTCTTCTCCTTAGGGGTTGGACACCTCTAGCATGGGTGCTACTGGAGGCGTTGCGCCTCCTCCCCTGGCACCACATTGCAAATATCTACGACATCCTCTAACTGTGATTAAAGCAAGGATAGGTTAATAATTCAATTAGTGCTAAGTATAATTCAAGGGCTTAATTCAGTGGAAGGCGTGGCTATACAGAGTCACAGGGTTGAACCCTCTCTGATACCATATATAACGACCCCACCATCACGACAATAGAAGCGACGTACAACAGGTAATATATAAATATATATATATATATATATATATATATATTGCTGCGTTAGGTCACTATACATTATACTAAATAAAAAATTCAATGACACAACTTTCACATATTTTAACATAACAATAACAATGCATTAACCAACAAATTTGACATAAGGCAGACACAACAACAATGATCATCAAGGCACAATATCAATCAAAAACCAACACAGGTAACATAACATTCCAGGCGTAAGAAGTTTAACATCTACATCAATCATCCACCAATAAATTGAGGGTGTGATTAAGGTTGTTGATCCATCATGAGACAACATAAGAGAAAGCACATGGTAAACGACTATATTTTGTTGCCTAAGGAAATCTGATCATAAGCATAAACTCATACATCGCCTAGAGTTGAGGCACAAGAGTATCATGGCTTAAATCACTTTGCAATTATCTAAATCCTAACCATTGTTCACCACATCACAATCATTACACACAAGTAGTCGAAAAACTTTAACCATCATTCATGTCACCAACACCATTTGCGCAAAATTCAGAGATCTAACCCATCATGCAAGACATAAATCCCTAAGTGCAAGAATATCCGAGATCCACACCAAATCTAACTGTGCAAAGAGCCCAACATTCTAACCATCATTAATACACATCATCTAGTGCACCAAAATCCGAAAACTAAAACTATCAAATATTACATAAAATCAGTGTGCGCAAGGTTTCGATTCCATTAACGAATTAATTCCACATCAGTTGTTCAAGGCGCAAGAACATACAATTAAGGAATCAATCATACCATATTAATAGTTCATCGTAGTGAAAATAATGATCTACTCTACTAAGTCATTCCTTTAAGCAATGCTGACACAATCCTAAGAAATGTAACAACTCTAATCCATCATCCATCATTTTATTCACTAAGAGATTCATCATAAAGAAAAAGATTCATCAAGGATAAATTCATTATAGAAAAGAGGATTTATATAATGAAAGTTCAAGTAGTTTTTATGGCATAAAAGAAATAAATTAGGTGGAACCTGGGAATAATTAGGTGGAAGACTATTTAGCTAACCTATCCCACGGAGGGAAATTCTAATGAAACTAAAGTCTTCAGCAAGGGAGCATAATCTGAAGGTTAAGAATAGAGACAAAACGAATCATGCCAACCGTCCTTCTCTGTAATTTAACGAATTGGTAGGGACAACATCAATAAAGGCTTCCCATGACTTTAAAGGGAAAGAGACCATCAATTCACATCGGTTAACTTAGTAACTTTGAAAGAGTCAACAATTCGCATCAGTTACGCTTCTGGAAACCAATCCCAACATTTATTATTTATATAAGGGTCAGATAGAGATCTCGAAGATCGTAGGGGAAGGTGCTAAGCGCACAGGAACTACAGTTGGGTGAGTTAGGGGTGGAAAAACGTCAAGGGCGAGGGAGTGCAGCCTTGCTGCGTGCAGGAGAAACAACGCAGAGGGAGAGAGAGACTATTTTTGGGCGTGAAAGAAGAGACTCACAAGGGCGAAGGACGAATGTTTCAAACCTTAACTATCCTAATCGAGGTAGTATGTAAAGGAGGGTTCCCTCAAGGAGTACAAGTCAAATAACAATTAGATTTCATAGAAAAACTTGCTATTGTGCTAAAAATATGTGGAGAACATGAGAATAACTCACAAAGGTTTTTAATGGAAAAATTATGTCTTTAAAAGAAAACAACAGTTCACAAACGGATCTTGTTCTTTAATTCTATTTATTACACTAGCAGAAAACAACCCAACTGTAGTTCTAAGTTCATACTAAAAGAGTAGCGACCATAAATAGACTCAACTAGAAGGCCACAGATTGCTACACTGCTCCTAACTAAAGTTGTTATTCCAGACTATAAGCAATAGAAATTCCACACACATCGTAACTTCAAAACTATACAAGGGTTGGAAAACGACCACTTGGAAAGAATGGTGACTACTGGTTCCATACTCTCATTGATAAAAAACCCACGAGCTTCCATTGAAAGGAAAATCAGAGTTATAGCACCAAGTTAAACTCTCCATTATAATTCAAATTCGACAAGCAATTTAATCAACAGTGAAAAATAATAGTCGGAATTAGCAAAGAATTCAAGAGTGAAGGAGTTTAGATATTAGAAAGGCAACGAGAGACAATAATAACCCAATAACTGTAGAGTAATGAAGAGGAACTTTTGCTGTACAAGCAAACGAATTGTTGGGCAAATTAAAAACGAATTTTCTGAGAGTAAAAACACAATAAACGCAGAGTAATGAAGAGGAATTTTCATTGTTCAAGAAAACGACTTGCTGGGCAAATTAAAAATGAATTTGCAGAGAGTATAAACACAATAATCGCACAGGTTAAGGAGGGAATAAAATCCCAGGAGAGAATTCCTTGCTGGGCAGAGAAATGATCCTACACTTATTATCCATGCATAGGAAAGAAGGGCATTTGAATCTAAATCTTTAACACTGGAGTGAAAGACAGTTGATTCAGCTCTTGGTCGATTGTTGACTGCTCAAGCACTAAATAATAACTTAAAGGATAAAGGAACAAAAGATAAAAACACAATTTTTATTTGTATTAAAAACAATAAAAAAAAATAGAGAAGTCATTTGCATTCAGAGTTTGGGTTCGCCATTGGAAATCAAATCAAAGTACAATGAACATAAGGCTAGGATAACTTTGAATTCTCTGATCATAAAACGTTGGGCTCATCAAGACAAATTCGTTGAAAGAAAAAGAAATCTCTAGATAGAATTACATTGAATAAAACATAAAATTTAACACAATAGAAGTACCTTAACTGAAGGCGCAAGGACATAATTTAACTACCCTTCAACCAAATTTCAGAAGCGTAAATTTCCAGGACAAAAAATTAACTAAATTTTTAATAAAGTGGCGCATGCATGCTTTCAACTTTAGAGAGATGCATATACAGAGAATTTAACTAACATTCAATACAATATATACACATGCGTACCATAGCCAAATGTGAATGCTCCGAAGTCGTTTCCCCGTGCGCACTCCTTCCAGCTCCCACTTGCCAACCGATGTGACCTCACCAGTACCTCCCAGCCAATGCTAGGAGTAATATTCTTCCCTCTAAGCCCCCTGAGACGCAAAGGGGCCACACACACAATACCAGAGAATGTTGTCTCCTAGCTTGCCTCGCAACGTCGAGCTACCACTCATTACCCAAGATGGGTATCCCAACTCCCACAAAAGAAACTCAGTCAAGATAAAATTTGACAACGTGACGTTATGCAAGCCAAATGTGTCTTAAACTCCTCCTCTGCCATCCTTTTTATAGATTTTTCTTAGTCATTAGTTCCCAAAACCCTCATTAGATTCCTTTTTCATTTAAATAATTTTGAAAAACCTCCCTCGTACACATGTCGCTCGATCTCCTAGTTGCACCAGGAAATCAATTTTATTAATTAATTAAATTTGTTTATTTCCCTCACCCACCTAAAAGCATTCCTAAAAACACTCCTCGATGTCCCATTATTCCCTTACAATTCTTAAATGACTTACGCCTTACTTAACTCCTAGTTGAGTTCATAAATAGAAAGTTCCAAAGGCTAGATTACTTACTAGATTAGACATTCCCCTTTTTCTTTAAGTTTCCCATTTCCCTTAGGTTTCCCCCTTTTCTTTAGGTTTCCCTTTTTCTTAAAGTTTCTCCTTTTTCTTAACTAAGTTCATAATTAGCAGGTTTAGACAAGAACAACCAATACCCCTTTTATTAATTAAACCTTTATTAAAATTTCCACTTTAATTATTAGTGCTTGAATTTTATTTACCCCCTTCTTGTTATATGTCTAATTAGTTTTTTTCTATTCAAAGGTTCTACTCAAACCTAGGTTTTCAATTCACTAGGCTTGGCGATAGTTTTTAAGGAAAGAATTTGTTATTAAACTTTACTTATCACATCATTCATTTTAAGGCCGACCAAGGCCTAAGGAGGCATAATTTTCTAGGAATTAGGTTTAATAACTCACCATAGTTAAAATCGTGACGTGCCCTTCAGGATGCACCACGTGCTCCAAGGGTGCCACTCGCTTCTTTCTGTTTTATTCGCGCGATGTGCCCTTCAAGATGCACTACATGCTCCAAGGGTGTCACTCACCTCTTGATTGAATTTGGTAGATGCCAAACCCCTAAAGTCAATACTCCATCAAGTGATCTTGTGTGATACTAAGGGCCTCTAAGGAATAAGGACCCTGCCTTATTGCATGCCCCTTAGAATCATCGTGAGTGACTGACACAGTCTGCCCTCACAACATCGCAGGTCTCTCAAACTAGATAATCGTTAACCTACAGTTCGAGCCATGATGAGAGTGCTAGTAGTTTGCAGCAGGGATGTTGCCACACCTCTCCCTTAATGTATATAGTTGTCATGCGTGACCCCTTTACTCCAAATGTGAGTCTGGTCAGCAAGCTATTGTCAGCCTGCATCCATCAACATATCATGTCAGCAATAACAATCAACATCATAATATCTAATCATATGTACATATGTCACATCAACAACATTCAAACCCTAACAATCCTCTCCCTGACTCAATCCTGAGTCCAAGGGGTTTCATCGATGCCTCGACATTCTCAACGTCTAGAGTCTTGAACACTCAGAAGAATCCAGTCAATAACAC
This sequence comes from Picea glauca, assembly GCA_000966675.3. Taxonomy (NCBI): domain Eukaryota; kingdom Viridiplantae; phylum Streptophyta; class Pinopsida; order Pinales; family Pinaceae; genus Picea; species Picea glauca. The sequence continues at coordinate 181,508 of JZKD02S0677581.1, read as the reverse complement.
ATGTCTATGTAAATAAAACAAAATAACATATCGTCAAATCCACAATATCTCATAATCATAATCAAAACAACCAATAGTATAATGACTCGGATCACTTGCACACAAGTGTCCTCAAAGAATAAGTTTGCTCAATGTGCACAAGAGCGGGATGTTACAGATGTCAAAGGGGGAGAAAGAGCTATTAGAGGCATGATTTCAGGGGGAATGATGGTCACATGGGGAGTATGAGCAACAACATGGAGAGTGTTGCCATTAATTCCAAAGGGGGAGATTGTTGATAGATTGGGTTGGTTGTCATTGATATCAACCCTTGAAGCAAGTCCAATAGCAAATTTTGGTAGCCCCAGAGGTGTGGTTAAGGAACCCAAGTTTTTTCTAGGTATTTGGATATAAATATCAATGAATATGTAGGTAATACTATCATGGATGGATAATACATGTCATTTCATTTCCGATGATATGTGGTACGTCACGTAGTTCCTCACGGTTGAGGAGATATGTCTTAGTGAAGTTGAAGAACCCTCATGAGTCATATAGAAGCCCCTAGAAGTCCAAAGAAGTCAATTATTCTAGAATCTCCTAGAAGAAGTTTACTAGTCAAAGTGGTTATAACTAGGAGTTAATCATGGGTAAAGTTGTTGCAATAAGAAAATAATTAAAAATAAATTAGTTGCGACAAGAAATCACGAGTTTACTATTTATAGATAAAGTGGTTGCAAGTGGGTAAAGTAGTTGAAAGTGAGTTAGCCCTAAAAGAGGGAAGTTGGGTAAAAACGTTAGAAGATAACCCCTAAAGGAAGCCACTTGGAAAGTATAAATAAGAGAGTAACGGAACTCCATTATCACCTATTGAGCACATTGAATATCTATTTTGTGAAAGGCTTATTGCAGGTACTCATTGATACATCTATAGTTGTGCAAGTCTGAGGAAGTGAATATAGAGTGACAACATGGTTTATTAGCTGAATTGGAGAAGGAAAAGATCATGAAAAACCCTAGTTAGAGTCATCCACATGAGTCACCCAGTAGATGTCCTGTGAGGCACCCCCGTGGGTTGCGTAGAGCTTGTCACGCAAGGCCTCGTGCAACACCTCACCTGTGTCATGAAAAGAACTGCCAGACCTGAGGATGAGAGGTGATTCAAGTTGCAGAGGCTGAGCAAAGGTTACATGAAGTTCAATAGTGACCAGGCACAACATATATATCTACATGATCAAAAGGTATGTTATATGCTTATGTGTCGTTGAATGTTGGGGTTTGTGTGAGACATGGTTATGAGAGATTGATGATTTTTCCTAGAGGGACTGTTGGTTGTATGGTACATACTGTGTGAGATATTTTTACAGAGGTACATTACTTGTATATCTATTGTTTATCATTGGTACACTTTGTTGGGTTGATTATTGAGGCATATCTTATATTTATTGGTACATAGTTGAGGGCTTTTGGTTGAGATGTGTTGCTAGAGTTGTTGGTACAGTTGTTGGTATAGTTTGTGGCTGCACAATAGTGAGGGTTTGATGCATGGTTGTTGTGAGAATTTATTATACATGGTTTTGATTGTTTGCATATGTATGGCACATGATTAGAGAGACATGGTTGTATATGGTTTGAGCTATACACTTTTGATATTGGGTATGAGACCTATGTTATTAGATCTTATTTGTTGAGGAGATTATTGGCACATATTGTTGGTACTGTTTGGTACATGTTATTGGCATAGGTTTTTGGTACAGGTTGGTACATATTGGTACATGTTATTGGCATAGGTTGTTGGTACAGGTTATTGGCACAAGTTGACTACATGTTTTTGGTACATATTGGTATAGGTTTATAGTGATAGTGGTTTCATCAGTTATTTGGCACTTATATTTTAGGGTGGCAGGATGGGGCAAGGACAAGTGGTTGTATCCACCTTCCAGTTGGTTCTAGAGAACATAGAGGGTTGTAGCCTCCTTCTGGTTGGAGCCATAGAATCAAGGAGTTGTAGCTTCTTTCAGGTTTGAGCCTTAGAAACTAGGGGGTTGTAGCCTCCTTCTAGTTGTAACTCGAAAAAAAGGAAGTTGGTGCTTCCTATGAATGTATTTCTTTTGACAATATAAGAAACAATTTAGTGGTTTTTGTTATCACATTAAGTTGTTATGGGTCAATTCCATCCTTAGGTTTTTTATTTTTAGCCTTAGTCTTGTTTAAGTGTTACTTTTGATCTTCTCCTTATGGTTTTCTTAGGTCTTAGCACAAAATAATTTTAAGGTTGAATGTTGGCCCGTACCTTTGGTTCATACCTTTGGTTTATAAATTCATCTCATCACATGGTTATGCAACCATCACCATCACCCTTATGCCACTACTATCTTGACATGTCACTACTTCCACTATACGCTTAAACCCCTCCACTCTGTGCCTCTACCCGTTAGAAGGTAAAATCAAAGTCGTTTTAGTATGTTGCCATCTCATCGGGACTTTTCGTAGTGCATCTTGAGTACATATTCCCTCTTTACCATTATTGCACTTATGAGGCTTGTGTCAGTTGATCTCATTGTTTTCAACATCCATGATTTAAAGGAAATAAGTTAGGATTTAGTCATTTAAGACTGTCTAACTGTTTTCTCAAAGATTTGAATTTTTCTCCTAGTTCGGCGTTGTAGAAACTCCTAAATTCAGACAGGTACTGCAAAATATTATACAGACTGGATGGCAAAGGGAAATTGAAGGTTAGAGCTATTGCAGGCGGTTCCATACCATCTGAAGCATATCTATTGTCAAACCATGTTGTCTAGGTACTCCTTGAGTTTTCTAAGCTCTATTGAAGATCAGATTAAGGTTGCTCTTATGTTTCTTTTCCTGGGAGCTGCAAATTGATGGTCTATATTTCCAAACTGCCTCTTTTACCTTTGCTATTACCAATTCTCAGCTAGTTGTAGTATTTTCAGCTTCTTTACTACAATTGAGCAAGTCTTGTTGTCAAAACCATTTTTCCTATCTCTTTATTGGCCCTTCCTGTTATACTGCAAAATATGCTATAAATTATGCTATGGATCCCCTGTTCTAGCATTGCGAACCTGTGCATAAAATTCAACATTGTATCCTCTGATCACATAACCTACATCAACTCATTTCCTTTATATTTTCAATTGATATTTCAAATCTAAAGTCTGTCTACGTTGAAAATTTAAAGAGCCTTGCTGATTAAAATGGTGATGACCTTGCATGATGGTGAATTATTAGCTTAAAACTTTGGCAGCTGCTTCCTCTTTGCAGATCCATTTTCCTGAATAGTTTTCTTTCATTTCTTAACCATCAGTTTCCCTTTCATAAGCTCAACAATCAAACAGGTAGGAAAAATTTGAAGCCTTAGAAGAAGCCAACTTTGAAAAGACCATCATTTCAAACCCTAAGACCTATGTTCTTTGTTTGGCATGTCATATCTCTCAGATTGTTGTATTATTTTTTCCTCTTATTATAAGAAAACGGATACACCTCAACAAAAGAAGTCTCACAAGGGTGGGAGTGTAGTTAGGACCGAGCCCTATGATATGCAGTTATTTGATGCTGAGACTTTGATCAGAGAGGTCTTCTAGTGAGTTGGATGTCTCAATTTCTGTCAAAATATGTAGATGGGACACCCTGAGTTAGCCAGAGAGTTTTCCTTGAATTTTAATGGCACTAAAACCAAGGTGGGAACCATTGAACTGGAGGTATCTGAAGCCACCATTGCACCAACCACTGAGATACCCAACACTGGTGAAATACGGTTTAAATCCATGACTATTAATGCATCCTTCTCTAAAGAGTTCCTCAAACCAGAATATTAGGGAGATAACCTATCAAAGGAGTTCCTAAGAGCCACTTGGTTGAGGGATTTGAAAATATGTTAAGGGTGATCCAGAGATATTTTACATGTGAAGGAATATTCAATATGATTTACCAATACCACATTAGACTCTTGTTGCACTTCATAGGTAAAGACCTCATGAACATCCCTTTCTATTTGTTTAGGAGTATGGGGAAAATGGATGGCAGGGTCCAGGCCAAGTCCAAGGCGGTGGACACCAACGTTTTTCACTCAGGGTTAATTAGGATTCTTATGATGGATGAGTTGAAGAAGAGAAACATAGCTTGGGAGTAGTTCATTGCCTCTACGCATCTACAATTAAATGTATCTCCTACTTCTCAATCTAAGGTGCAGATCCCTTTGCAAACTGATAGTGATGTCCACACAGAGACAAGCAAAAAGAGAAAGGGAAAACACATTGCTAAAGATAATGAGGCTCCTAAGGAACAAGAATAAGAAGAAGGGGGAGCTCATCACTCTTCGCAAAGGGAATTTTCACCCAAACCAGTTCCATAATTAGAAGAAGTTCCCTCAGCTAAAACCACATGAAAAAAAGGGAGAAGGTTACTCTTCCCCTCACCTACTGCTATAGTTGAGACTAGAGCTAGGAGGCCCTTCACCAGGTCATCAACCAAGAAGGACATTGCTGAACAAGAGGTCATAGAAGAAGCTCCTGTCAAGAGGAAGGATAAGGGTAAAATTGAGACTATTGAAAAACATGTTGAAGTCATAGACATCACCACTCCCCCTGATAACCCTACCTTCAAGAGACTGATCAGAAAACTCAGAGATGCCAGAAATGATATTTCTCACTTGAAGGGAGAAGGATTGGATGAGAGGAAAAATTTAAACAAGTTGATTTATATGTATCTGGAAAACATAGGCAAAGCCAGGTTTACAACAAGGATATTTTTGCCCCTTCATAGGAAGATTAGAAATCTATACAGGAAGAACATATATTTACAATCTCATATCAGAAAGATTAAGCTGGAGTTACAACCCTTCAAAGATGAGTTAGCTCAAAGAAATATCAATGTGTTAGCTCAAGCTGTGACCAGAAGAAGTACCCGGCTAAGGATGTGAAATGGAGTGATTGAAAGACCCTCAATTTTGAAGATGGTCATCCTTGCATTTTGAAGTTTTTGTGGGAAGTATCATTATTATACCTGCTTAGTAGGCTTCTACAGGATTATACATCTTTAGCTAAGGTTTTTTGGGTATTTTTGGCTCAAACTGCACAACACAGACAACTACATGAAATTTCGTAGTGCCTGGTGCTGCGAAATGATCTACACAGACAAAAGTTGTAAGCAAGTTCTCTACGGAATGCGTTGCAAAATGATTTACACATACAGAATCTGCAAAGTCATTGCGAAATCCGTTGCGAAATGATCTAGTCAGTCAGGAAATGTAATCTCTCTACATAATCTGCTGTGAAATGGTCTACATAGACGGGCGCTGTAGAATTCTCTATGAAATTCGCTGCGAGATCCGCTTCGAACTGGCTGATACAATCAACACCTCAAGATTCGCTGCCAATTCCTGTTTTGATGGGTTTTTAGGGAATCAACGGTCACGAGGTGGCTTGTGGATCTTAACATAGATGCTTAGAGGTCATTTGGAAGCTAGTGGACACATGGAAATGAAAGAGATGCCCTCAAGGGAAACCTCATTAAGCAAGGATTATGGTGTTAGGATAGTTGCCAACATTTTCCCTGTTTTTAGCAGTTTGTTTTTTCCACTTGTACAGATGTAATATTTTCAGTTTTAAGTGGGAGAATCCTAGGTTAGAGGATCCAGATCGAATTGTATGCTATCATTCATTGTTTAGAATATAAATGCAGCATTAGAAGAACATTTTGATGTTCGAATGGTTGAGCATAGACTCCCTTATGTAATGTTTTAATGCAACAGAGCCAGACTCTTATTTTTATGTATGAGATATGAGACATTTTTCCTAATAGAAGTCATATTTCTTTTCCATTATCTTACTTATTTCTTATTCTGATTTTCTCATCATTGAATGATTCAATTGAGATATTATAGTTGTGTTACAATGTATGCTTGATTGTGATGTTGCTGTAATTATTATCGTTGTTTTAAAGTTTAGATCAAGAAGTTCTTGTGTCTGAGCTTTTTCTTCACTTGTCTGCTAGTAAGGCCTGATGCTAATAGTAGACTTATTCACCCTTCTCATTAAAGTCTTCCATCTACCCACACTTATCTTTAAATCACTGACTAAAGTTAGCCAAGACCTCATTTGATTATGCATTCTTGCCTAGAAATTTCTATGTTTGAGGATTGTTATGATGAGTTTTATCCATTTGACACTTTATCATAAATTTACCATTTCAAACCTATTTGATGGGTACTGGGGTTATCCTCTAGCAGTCTGAGGGTGACTCTCAGTGCTGACAATTTTCTCCCGCATTGGGTTTCCACGTAAAATATTGGTGTAATGTGTTTATGTCTGATTTCTTATTGTTCATTGTTTATGTATACTTCTCATATGGAATGCTATTGATAATATGCTCATAAAGTAAAAAATACACATTGTGGTAAAAAGTACTAATATTGATTCACCCCTCCCTCTCAATATTCCAACATAATTCATACAATTCACATACTTGTAAATATGCATCAAGTCCATTTGTAAATCGTCATGTTGTGTGTCCATAATTTTGCACATTATGACCATTCAATGAGTTTAAGCTCACACATGACTGTGTTCATAGATCTGAGCCAGAACAATTATTTACATTACTTTGTTCTACACTATTATTTTCAACTCATTCTCATGTGTCAGGAATACATGTATGATTTAACCTCTTGTGCATTAATCTTATTAATTTCTTGTAGTTTTCTCTTTGTTATTTATTCTCCCTGTTTAATGTGTTAATGTGTGTGGCACACAATCCATGTAGTAGTGTTAGTGCCATTCTTTATCCTCAATGAGCTATTACAACCTTACTTCAGTACCTTCACTTTTCATCAATTTTCTTTCACACCCTCACTATGAAACTACTTTTGTTTCGTTGAGTTATTATTCACATTGTTCACCATATATTGTGCATGCTGCATAATGACCAATTTGGCTACAATGCTTTAATGTGACACTTGTTCCAAGCCTGACCAATCTCACCATAGGTTGAAAGGTGTGTGCACCAAGGTGACCAATCCCACCTTGGGCCAAATTGGATTGGTGGTATTAGAGTTTTAGAGATCTCTAAAATACCAATTGTTGTTGAGTCTGAAGACTGGACATATATTTTTGTGCAGTTCTTCTCAGGTTCAATGGATTGAGGAAAGTGAATTCTCATATGGATGAGCTCAAAGAACCAAAGGCATGAGGTCTATCTAAACTCCCCCAAAATACTCTTTGACTCGCTCGACAACTATGGAGATGGTACGAAGGAATTCCATGGGTTTAACCACACTTGCCACTGGTATTGTGTGGAACATGACCGATGAAGCTCTTTAAAAGTAGCGTGAAGAAATACTAAGCCAATTCACAAATATATTTAGAAGAATAGTTCCCTAGAAATCACTTGTAGAATCCAACCAGTTCTCACTTGAAGTTGTCCCTTAGAGAATTAGCTTAATGGATGTCGAATGATGAGCTAGAGAAATGGTTTATGCCACCAAAACTATCTCCCTCACTTCCCAACTAGTGTGTGCTACTATTAGGGGTGGGGACGAGGTCTCCCTTAGTGATTCAAAGTTGCAAATAGAGTACTTTGAATAAAAAAACTACATTCATTGATATGCAATTAAATAACTCAAAATATGTGATCGTAAGTTCTAATCAACAAGTGATAAACTGACATGTCAAATCAACACTAAAATCACACATATCTGTGAATAAAACACCTTAGATCAATAAATTTTAATATTAAAAATAAATTTTAATATTAAAAAGAGAAAATAAGATACTTGAAACTGTGAATAGATTATTTTCATATCGTATTTTTGATTGATGCCTTTAGTCCAATTGGTATGGAGAGATGACTAAGAGAAAGTTGAAACATTCACATTGAAACCAAAGAATTAGAGAGTGCCCAAAGAACGAATTCTCATACTTTCAACACAATAGTAACTGGCCACTAAGAGGATGATCCTCTTCATTGAGAGAGTTGCAAAGTACATGATCTGATAACATCAAATTGACATCACTCCAACAAGAATTGAAGGGGACTTAAAAGTCATTTAACAATATTACCAACTTAACGAGAACTTTGTCGATTTCTCATTTTTCCAAGGGTCACATTTTTTACCTTGTTTTTAAAAACGGTGCGACCGATAGCACCCTCCTCCTTTTTTAGGTGGTATTTTGATATTTTAAATTTGATGATCCATAATATTTCCACAATATTTTTTTTAATGCTTATTTTTTTATATCTATTTTCAATTTTTTTTAATTTTTTTTCAACGGTGTTTTTAGTCATTTTTCCATACTTCTTTCAATCTTAAAAATATTTTTTACCATTTACTTTTTTGAAATTAAGATTTTTCATATAATTGTGTCTCCTTAATTAATTTATAGTTCCATACTTTTAAAATATAGTGGAAAACATCATTTTTAACAAATTGTTTACCTTTACTTCAATACATAAAATAAATTTGTAATTAAATAACACTATTTTTTAATATTTAACCAAAAAATATATAATTTTATTTTATTTTTATAAATTAAAAACTAAAAAAACTAAGAAAAAGAAAACAATTGAAATTAATAAAAAAATTTAGAAATTTAAAAGCAAATTTATATTAAAAAAAAAAGAAAAACTTAAAAAACTAAAGAGGAAAAAAACTAAATTTATGACCAAAAA
>JZKD02S0677581.1:154691-172149 GCA_000966675.3 Picea glauca | reverse complement strand
TTATTTTGGTTATTAATTTTTAAAAATATGTATATATTTTTTTGGGGGGAAATTAATTTTTTTTTTTCACTTTTTTTTCGACCATTTTTTTTAATGTTTTTTTATTTTATATAATTTGGGTTTTGAATATATTTTTTTGAATGTGTTTTTTTCTTCATTTAAAAAAAAAGTTGCAAAGATTTTGTCCTTTCTATTTATTTATTTTCCAATGTAAATTTAAGAAGAAAACAAATGTTGGTAAATAAATTTTTAAGTGGCCATTTTGTATCCAATTTTGGGTTTCCTTTTTTTGCATAGGGATCTATTGTCAAAACCATGGTTTCAATTAGGATGAAATGGGCCATAATTTTAACGTTTAGAAAAAACGTTTTGCTTTGGTATTGTCACTTTTTTATTTAGGCGTTAATTTTAAGGTTTTTCTAAGCTATTGTATGCGTTTTGAAGGTCATGCTTGAAAAATGTTGTAATTTTGACCCCGTTTGAAAAAATGGTGCTACCGGTAGCACCATTTTTTGATTTGGGGTTGATTTTCATGTTTTTTATGCAAACATATGAGTTTTTTGGGCTAGAGTTCTCGTTTTGAGGTCACCGTTCTCGTTAAGTAGGTAATATTGTTACTTCTAAATATCTCTTCCTCACACATGTCAAGGATACAGGAAGAAATATGCAAGAGGCACCCATATGATATCTCAAATGAGCTCAATGATCCAACCTGGAAGGAGAATAGGCTATGAGGTATGGAGGTGGAAGATAAGGATGTTAAGACTTATGAATCATGAATCATGTTTTCACTAGCCTCTGACTCTTCTTATACTTGAGGATGGATATATACTTATCATATTGCCAAACATTGTCATGCTTCATAGGTTGAATACTTCAAACTTATCCTTATTGGTTGTTGTGCTTGTCTTATATAGGATTTAACCATCCAATTATATGCATCTGAGAGAGATAGCATGGTGAAAGGATTAGTACAATTCTAGAACCAATCTCTTAAGAATCTAGTTTTGGAGGTTATGCCAAACATAAAGCTTATGTTATCATCTCTCTAATCTCTTCAATAACAATTTCTGAGAGAGATTAAATTTTTGTTTGAGATTATCCCATGATATCCACTCCCTCTCAAGGAGGTCATATTAATATATTTTATGGGTTTTGGTACTTTATGATCATACTTGTTTGCAAAAGATGGTTTCTGAGTAGATGAAGTAGTGACATGCTAAAACATGATATTTGGAAGAAGTAACAATGTTAAAATGTTACATGTTGAATATTAGTTTATGTAACTAAATGTGCTCAATTATGCCCCTAAAAATATATTGTTGGACATTGAAACATGATTTTGAGGCACTAATCTTAAATTGTTAAGAATGGACAAAAGTTCTTCTAAGGAATGCATTTTTTTTTACTCTCCAGATTTGGTTTGAGGAAACATTTGGTATCTGGATGATCACATGGAACTCATAGTACTAATGACCCTTATTGAGTTAGCTTGGGATGCAAAACTTAACTAAGTAGATCCTTGTGTTAGACGAATGTCTTAATGATAATTCTTGTATTACATGTGATAGTTGATATTCCTAATATTACAAGCTAGGGGCTTGATTTTGTTGATGAATCATGATAAGAATGTCCACGATGTTTTATTTCTTTGTATCCATGATGTTATGCTATCTTAAGAGCCATGATATTATGAGATTCCATTTAATTATGTTGATTAAAGGCTATGTCCTTGATAAATATGTGTTATGTTTCTTATGATAGTATCTCCTGATGTGATGACATCGTGCAATTACATGTAATTATTTTATGATAAGATGCTTTAAGATGACATGCAAGAACATGTGGTGATGAAAATGATGTATATTCTCATGATGACATGCAAGAGTTAGCATGTGGATTCTTTCCTTGAGATGTTTAATGGTTAAGAACATGTATTTCCTCCTTGGACGTCACAAGTTCAAATCCATATACCTATGTAGACTTTAGCAGTGAAATCGTTGTGTAGAGGGGGTCCCTTGTCCCACAAACAAGGGGGTCTCATACACCAATTTGGTGTTTGGCTTGGCCGTGACCTTAAAAATAGATTATTATTATTATTATGACTAATACATTTATTACATGTTGTGAGGTGGTTGTTTTCAGGTTATCCACCAGTGGGCTAAGAGGGCCAATTTATTTGATGATCTTGTGGGAGCTCATAACCACAAAGGACAATATTACAAGTAGCACATTATGGGTTATGGACAAATCAATATACTACTTATGTCATTAATTCTTATGCCTTGTATTAGAGTTTTGATGCCAAGGCTAAAGTGTTTCTTGCCGATGGTGTTTTGGGATTAGACTTCGATGCCTGGGGCTGTAACTGGTTGTTGTGGAGGGAGTTTAGGTTAGCCTTTCAATATGCATGGTGTACATGAGTATCGGTAGAGATTCATGTTTGGGAGGATGAGGTCTCCAGCCTTGGGGATCGAGATAGACCGGTAGGATTTAATCCTGGTTCTCAAAGTCAAGAATGACAACTAGAGAGTACTCGCGCTTCCCTAGTGTTGTGATGTGGAATTTCAATGCCTGCTATAGTCACTTGGGTGGTTTATACTAGTCCAATGGAGGGTGTTGTGGAGGATATGGTAAGCTAATTAAAAATATATAAATAACATAATAGAAGTTAACTTTGGGACGAAGTTCCTTGAAGGAGGGGTGTATGTCATGCCCCACAATATTATTAGTATTATTTAATTAAATAATAATAAGGAAGAGTAAAAATTTTCCTAAAGGGATCATCCCGATATTATTATTAAATAATAATAATAATAATAATTCTATGGTGATCATGTCCATTTGATTATTATTAAATGAATAAATAATTAAGTAAATAATAGTAAGAAAGGATAATAAGTACTTAAAAATAAATAATGGGGGTAATAAAGGAAAATGGTAAAATAAGTAACGACAATCTATGAAAATACCCTAAGAAATATAATAAAGAATTCAAGGGGATCATAGGGATCGAGTTCTTGGATTCTATATAAGGAAACTACAAGGAAAAGACCCTCTAGCAGAGGTTTTGGTGGAAGACCCTATACAAATAGCCCAAAAATCCGTTTATAGCGGAGGACACTAGCAGAGGTGAGAGGGTGGAGGTTTTAGTGGATGTTTTTTTACGATGTTTTTATAAATACATAACACACCGATGCATTTTCTATTACGAACACACCAGTGCTCTAAAAAATGGCACACCATGGTAGGGTTATTTAAAAAAAAATATACTCTGGTGCACTATTTAAAAAATGATTCACCAGTATGCACCATTTCTCTAAAAAATGACGCACCATGGTAGTGTTATTTTTTGAAAAACATATACTCTGGTGTGCTACTTAAATATTGATGCATCGATGCATCTAATAATCGAGCGAACTAGCATGGTTAAATAATAAAAAATTATCGGTCCTAAAATTCATTTTTACCCTTTTTAGTGTTGTAGATATCTCAAGCACCGATGCAAATGTTTCCTCTCTGAAGCGCCCTACCATCGGTGCTTCCCTTGCTTTCCTTCCTTCCATTCGTTTCTCAATGTGTGGCTTTCAAATTAATCTAGTTTCATTTTATTGTCTTACTTAATTAGAATAAAATTAATTCTAACACGTTCTTTAACTTGTTTTATTAAATTGTTTAATGAAACTGTCTAATTATTGTTGTGTACTATATATTTTGCATATATTAGCACATTCATTGGGGACGTGCCTCCTTCCCCGCCAGTTGCAGATGAGGAGATGCCCAAGGCTGCGGTGGCTTAGGGTCCTCGGGTGCAGATACCTGACGACATGTGTCATAGGTCAGATACTAGATTCAGGTTGGAGTTGGGTGATTGACTTTATGCACTTTTGGTTGAGGTGGGAGTTTTCCCTGTGTTGATGTGAGACGTTAGGGAAGATATTATTCTCTTGGAGATTTGGAGGGAGATTATGCATGATACAATGCCTCTTATGTGTCATATCATCAGAGCTACTCGTATACTAGCAGCGATGAGGGTTGTTGATGATACACACTCTTCCTCCAGTACCCGTTTTTCCAGTACCCCATCTATTGATGAGGGTGGTCGTGATCCTTCTCCACTTCCTCCTCCTCCTCCTTCATCTTACCTAGATGAGAAATAATCACCTAATCCTCCACCGCGTGATCTTCCACTTCCTTCTGACCATCCATCATCTTCTACTACAGACCCAACCTCCACTATTATTATAGATATCACATCGGCTAGACCAAATATGTTATAACAATTATTTGACTTGTTCATGATATGTGTGTGTGTGTGTGTGTGTGTATTGAATTTTTTATGCTCATGTTGATGTACTTAAGTTATATGTTGATGTTAATGTGTATATTGTTAGGTCATGTTAGATATGTTTGTTAAATGTTCTTGACAAATGTGTATGTTAATTGATGCTTGTTAGATGCGTGTGATGATGATGTTAGACAATGCTTGTGTTTTTTTAGATGTGATCACAATGATGATGCCCTGTTAGGTTATTATATTTGTGTGCTAGCTAATTAATGACGTTTATATGTGCTAGAGGTATATATAATTCGATGATGTTAGCGAATTTAAATGTGTATTTTATATGTTGTTTATGTTAGATGATTATCATCATGATGTTTATTTTCATTAAATGATCTTTTGAAATATTCACAATCTAACAATTACATTTCAAAATATTCACATTAATGTCATTGTAAGCCTAGTTATTAATTTTTAAACTGGTATCACATTAATATGTTCTTTAAAACCATGTCAGAAATTTAATTTTTAAACTATAAACCACATTTTTATATAAACTTACTTTAAAATCTACAAAATACATGAACATAAACTCATCTTTTGAATCATCATGTTAACATATCATAAAAAAGGTTGTACTATTAAACATGCATATCAACCATATTATTACTTCTAATATCAACATAGATTATTAGGATAAATAAAAAACTATGTAAATTAAAATTTTACCATTCAATATGTAAACATGTTGCCAACAATATAATTATATGTTGTTGCATATATATATATATAATTAAAAAAAATTAATGAAATAACTCATGCATCGTTTAAAATATTCATAACTCAAATGCTCAAGCAAGGAGATACAATGCAAATCTTAAAATTTCCCTAAAATATTTAAGGAAAAGTCATATCACTAACAAAATTTCTTTATACCAGTGCTTGAGTGTGTGAAAGGGTAAGAGGATTGTTAATAAATGGACAAATGCCAGGTCTTCTATACACATCAAAATTCTAGCACCATTATGACAACAAAAAAATGTTTTGGAAAGCTCTTTTATAGGTCTCAATGTTTCAATAACATGTTGGTAAAGGGTCAAACTTCTAACATCTTGAGGCCTTTTTGATAAAAAAAACAATTTCTCAAATGTGTTTTTTGGAAATTACTGGTAATATTGAATTCTTAAATACTTCAAACTTGACATATTTTTCCTACATGGAAAAGACTTTTCTATCATTTTAGTTCAATGTTAGCATTGCCATTAATTGTTCCAAGATGTTTGAGAGAGGTTTCAACATCATAAAACTTTATATGGAGAAAGTATAATTTCACATCCCATTAAAATTTCAACTAATTTGACATTTTTTAGGATTTCACAATTGGAAATACTTAGTTTTAAGTGTAAAAACATTTGTGAATCTTACCAATTATATAAAATGCCAACTATAAAATGTTTGGTGAAATTTTTCTAAAAACATATTGTTAAAAATTTATCATGAAAATAATTCTTAAAATTTTATATTAAACATGCAACGACATATAAATATCTTCAAATAAAAATATAAAATTCTATTTCAATCAATCGTTCCATGCAATCACAAATAATTTTAAATACAAACACATTACGCATCAAACTAACTATTAACAAAGTAAAATTGTTCAAAGATTTGTTATAATTAACTTTCCATTTCCTTCGTCACAAGATAAATAAAAATAAATATAATTAGCAAAATAAAGATAACAAAAGATACAACAATAGTATAAATGATGAAATAAAACATGTACATATCACGTCTCTCTGTTGTCATCACCCTGATTATCTTCCTCGTTTGGCATGATAAAATTGTTGTTCTAAATCCCCGGATGGGGTGATAGTGGGAGCCACTTGTCCAAAGGAGAAGCTAGGAGAGAGCCATCGTGGTGTCAACCACATGACGGATGTGTGCCTCCCTCTCTTGCCACCTTAATTCTATTAATTCCACTTTACATGAGACAGGGCACCATTAATCTTAGTGCACCCTACTCTGGTTATCCATCCTCTCAATGGATCAGCGACATTGCAATGATTTTACTCTACGTGTGTGTTGGTTTAATGGATGGAACCAGCGCCATGGTTACTATGAATTGCACCAGATGTACTGGACACCTCATTTTCCTGTGGCTGATTTCTTCAAATCTCGACCTTCTGCTCAACTGCTCCTGCGCTTTCTATCGTTCTCTCCTAGTTGTTTATGCCCTCACTGTGTCTTAGAGATGTCGAGATAGAGGGGGAAGTCCAAACAAGGCTCGTCATGGCATCCCAACTGACCGCGTCTGGCCCTCCATCCCTCACCCACACCCTCCCACAAATCATCCTCCTCTTCGCCTTCCTCATCCTCCTCCCTGGTGCAGTCGAGTCATAATCCCGCCCTCTCATCATCTTTTTCCTACAAGTTGGAGTGGTTGGATTTCTTATGGACTTCTTTGGGATTTCACCCAAGCCCCCTAGGAGATCTAGCCTCCACTTCGTAGTAAGTTCCAATGGATCCTCCCAACTCAACGACCCGCTCTCCCTCCCAGTTGCCTCATGCCCCACTATTTGGTGCTCACTCTCAGGGTGATGGCCATGAAGAAAGCCTTGGTTCACTTCAACAGCCTCACTCCTGTGCCAACCCTGAATTTGAAATGAAAACAGACCTTGAACTGCTGCAAGGCCTGGTCTTTGAGCTACGTCAGGATTTGGATGATATACGATTTCACCTGGATATTCTTGATGGGAAAGCAACACAATTCTTGCAATTTCTTTCAACATTGTAGGATGCCCACCACCCCTCAGCAGGAAGCACATGCAGCAGAGGTTGAGCCACCAGTCTTGGCACCAACTCCACCACTTGGGAACTCGGAGAATGTTTCACCAGTCAAGGAGGAGGATGTGCCACTAGTCCTGCAGGAGGATGCGACACCAGTCGAGGAGGAGCCAGCTCCCCTCAGGGATTCGACACTAGGCGGCACTTCCATGGATGCGTGGAAGCACTACAGCCCCACCACTTGGCATGCGTAGGTGTCTCTTTCATTTTTCTTAGTTCAAGGGTTGTATAACTATTTTTTTTCCACATGGATGCTATAGTGATACTCTTTGTCAATTATTGTCTATGTCAATTACTGTTAAGATGGTCACCCATAGGGGGCTGAATTTCTCTTTTTTTGTTATATGTCAGTAAGGTCAAGTTGTAATTTATTTTTTAAGACTTGCAACAATTTTACCATGACTGGTATTTTAAGACTTGAACTCTGAAACTGTTTGATTGGCTGAGCTGGTTTCCCCTTGGGGCAGCTCAGTGTTTACAACCTAGAGCAAAGGGATGATTTTGTAATCCTTGATTTTGGCAGGATTTTTATACAATCTTACTTACAAAAAAAAAAAAAAACATTGTTGTTCTAAAAAATATGTTTTGATCTAGGGTCGTGTCTTAATAGGAACCACCAATCCCTATCCAACACATCTGGGTAAAAAAAACTTGGTTGTAGTGTTTTTGAAAAACATAAAGCTCCTTAACTTCATCCCACATCTTTCTAGAGTTGATACATATCAACCCACTATCACGATCTTCCTTTATATTATTCCTATCGAATGTGTCCCACCATGTGCACCTAAAAATAACACATTGGAAAGA
Source organism: Picea glauca (assembly GCA_000966675.3). Taxonomy (NCBI): domain Eukaryota; kingdom Viridiplantae; phylum Streptophyta; class Pinopsida; order Pinales; family Pinaceae; genus Picea; species Picea glauca. The sequence continues at coordinate 164,213 of JZKD02S0677581.1, read as the reverse complement.
AGAGAAGTCCACTCGAATCATCTCTTGTATATTTCCAACGTAACCTAAATTCCCCTGTATTAGGTTTTGATTGTGGTGGCTAGCACGACTAGATTGGTTGAACTCTAATTCCACTCCACAATATTGTGTCATGTCTCCATCATCGACATCCTCTATCTAAAAATTATTTCCATATTTTCACATAGATAGGAACAAATGCACCTATAAAAAATTGAAAAATCACAGTGTCATGTGTCTAATAACCCAACCAATAAAATATAAAACATAGATGTTACAATTCAAAGGTGCATTATGAAGTTAAAAATGTACACAAAGATATTATTACCGAGTTGTTGCACCCAATCCCTATGTTTAGTGCATCCTCTTCATCACGCGGGTAACAACCAGATGCATAGTATTTCTCTCTGACTTGGTCAACAACCCAACTGTTGGGGCATATCATTGGAATATTTTCTTTTAAATGACTAGGATAAGGTATGCTTCTCCCATTCAACCATATGAATTATTTCTTGTCACTATTTCATTTCCTCCTCTTTTGTTCGTACAATGCAACCCATGGATGTGTTGCCTCTGAATTGTAAAGACTGAATTTATTTATGGCATCAATTTATGAATTCGTTGATGTATATATTCATGAAATCAAACTGACATATAGTACATATGAGGTCAAAATATACATTATGAAGTTTCGTGTGAATAGTTACCATGTAGAAATTTGACAAACGATAAGTCACTTACTCTTTATCAAGCGCCTTTTTCCATTCATTTGGAGAAGCTCCCCTTCTCTTATGTCTTCATCCCTTTCATCATCCCAAATCACCGCACCTTGTGTGTTGTCTATCTACTTGATGTACTCACTTGCATAATATAAAGAGTCATATGATTTATACCCCTCTACCATAGACCCCTCAGGTTTTTCTCTTTGTCGAACAAATCCTTTCAATTTCTTCATGTTCCTTTCTAATAAGAACATCCAACAACAAGCGACCACTCTGAATAATTCAACCTCATCTACTAGGTGAATTAGAAGATGAACTTGCAAGAACATGAAAATTGTTGGAAGTTCCTTCTCAAACATGCAAACAATCTCAACTATCTCTTGACGCCACCATGGAATGATAGCCATATGAATCTCCTTTGATGTGATCCAACATACAAATGCAGATAATTTAGGTATGGCACATCGTAGGTCTTGGGGGAAGTCATGGTTCACACACCCATGCACGAGCAAAGGATAATGGCACTACAAAGTAAACACATACAAAATTAAATTTTTTTATCCCATGGAATAAAAATTAAAACAAATAATAAAATCATGTTTTTGACATACGTACTCTTAGAAGGTTCAAATGGTCATGCGATTTCAACCTCGACAAATGGTCTTCCATAGTGAGGTTGCGTCGTAGTGAAGACCCATATAATGAAGGCACCTTCACACCCAATATAACTTCCTCTACTAAAGAAATATCATCTTTCTTCAAAATCCATGGGACATCACCTTCTTTGAAAGACCAAGAGGAACCAACCTCTGCTCTACTTTCTTGTCTTGGACAATGTTTCTTTTTATTTTTTGAAGAAATAAGATCTCTCCTAAAAGCCAATGTGTCACTTTATTTTGATGATACGTGCCTCCATAAAGAAGATGAAATATTTTTAAATATATGCATGGGATCTAGTAAGTGGGCAATCTTAAGATGCTCCCAATATGGGAGCTCATAAAAGACATATTTCCTTTTCATCCCAATGGGAAATTTCTCAACATAGGTGTCGAAGGATTATGGATCATGGAGCACAGGCTCCCCATTTGAATCGAACATTTATGTAACCTCCTTCTCATTCTCTCTCTCATATGCTCTAAACCATTATGTTGGTGTTATTATTGTAGGCCTTTGGGTTCTCTATGGTTTACCATTGAAATAATATGTTTCTCTTCTATAAGGGTCTTGTTATGGGAGGAATACCCTGGAGCAATCATACACTGGCTTTCATAGGTGCTTGGCCCACCTATCCTTCATAGAAGGCCCACAACATTTACATCCATGATACCCTTTTGTTACAAGACCTGTGGAATTATTAATGTATACAGAGCACGTTAGCATTGAAGAACATAACAATTGCAATGAATTAAATATGCCAAAAAATATTGTTACGTATATAAAAAAATCAATAAACATGTAATTTACCAAGGAAAACTCCTAAACCTAGATAATCATGTGTTGTGTAAGCACATATGCCATACAACGTAAAACTCCTCTCTGTTGCAATGGGTCTTGATACATCATATACATGTATCCCTTCCCATGATTCCTCCAATTCATCTACCAATGGTTGTAGGTAGACATCCATATTCTTCACTTGTCTTCTACCAGGGACTATAAGATCCAACATAAGATGTTCATTCTTCACATACAACCATGGGGGGATATTGTTATTGATCCCTACTACATGCCAAACAAAATAGTTGGTGTTTTGGAGGGAATATGGGTTGACTCCATCCATGGCTACGCTGATTCATAGACTTCATACTTCATCCTTGAATTTTTTGGGCCATTTATCCTCTATATGCTTCATGGCTATTGAATATGTTAGGATTTGCATAACTCTCGACTCACTTCTGTGCGAGACATGCCATCCCTGCAACATAGCTAATTCTTTGCAACAAAAGAACCCTTGAATCCTTGGGATTATAGGCATGTGCATCAATATCTTATGAGGAGGACAATGTGATTTACCCTTTTTATGTGATTTATGGTACCTGTCATGCCCACATTTTAGACATATCTCTTTGTCTGCATATTCTCCTCTATATAGAATACAATATTCAGACATGCATGATATAATATGTACTCAACACCCAACATTTTCAACATCTTCTTTTCCTCTTTTTAGCTACTAGGAAAGACATTATCACTCAGAAGAACCTTATCTTTGAATAACATGTAGTTAGTGGGAAATAGAAATGTAAAATGTCATTTAACGTTCATAAAATCAACCATTTTTAATGTTGATTGTGTGACATGATTTATCAAAATACAAGGGACTTGATGGTCAATTACCTCAATATTGTCGAAAAACATGCATTTGACATGCTAAACTTTTCTTTCAAGTTGTATAGTAACATTAGTGTTGTCCCCTTTTGGGTATACTTTGACTAGCTAGGTCCAAAGAGAGGGGTGGTGGAAGTAGATTTCATACTTTCGAGAAAGGTATCAATGATATGAGCATCATCCCCTAGCTCATCATTATGGAATGCATCTAACAACATTGTCTCCATGGAAATCATAGCTCATAAATAACCATCCATACCAAAATCTATTTGATTGACTCCATTTCCAACTTATGAACAACTACTATTGTTGTAGTCATTCCTAATTGGTGAATTTGGACGCAGTGGGAATTGAATAGGTGGTTGATTCAAACACTCTTGATATGCTTCCTCTCCGAGTTGTTCTCTTATTGCAACCTTCTCTCGATTTGACATTGTAGTGGGGTGAAAAAGAAGATGATAGGTAGGTTTCTCATCATCAAAATCCTAATTTTAAAAAATATTAAACATTAGAACATCGATGATATTAGTAAGCACAATGCAATTGGTTTGTTCAAAACACATTATACCAAACAATTATTACCATCGTTGACCTAGGATTGCGGCTGGAAGATGTTATGTTACAATTGGAAGGGTAAAGTGGTTGTCCATTTTCATCTACCAACTATTTGTGGTAGGTTGCTCCTGATAAGAGCTTCTGACATTTTTGAACTGGTGGAATAATTTTCTGCATATGACCTCGATTTTGAATCAGGATCCTGCAAATTTAAATATATTTTAATTCAGATTGACATGGATAAAAAAAAATTCAATTAGATAATCAAAATATAAATAAAATATGAACTTACTGGAGATGGAAAGGGAGAACTCCGTGATGGACTTCGAGCAATTTAGAACGGTATGAAATTTGAAGAATTGACCATTTTATATTATAAGTTTTTCTCTCTGCATTTTGCAAAATTAGCAATAAATTTTTAAGAATAAGGCGACTTTAAGTGGAAAATGTATACTATGAAGTACTTCAAGTCATATGGATGCATTCTAAAAGATAACTCAAGATGAATATACTATTTTATGTGCAAATAAAAATTCAGATAACTTTTAAAGCATAATGGTGCGCTTATTTAAACAAAATGCACTGATGCGTCTATAAAAATATAAAGCAATGGGGCATTTAATTACTAACCGCACCGGTTCTCAAGATTTCAAATAAATAAATAAAATTATATGATATCGGTGCTCCAAAAATATTTACCACACCAGTGCTTTGTATAAACAAATGCACCAATGTGTTATATTAATAAACACACCGATATTTCGAAAAACTTAAAAAAAAAAAGACATGACTTTGTTTTTTTTACAATTGAAAAATGAGCGGGAATTTATTTTTCAAAAATATAATTTCATAAATTCATTTAATTAGTAAGAAGTTATACACTATTTCATTATTTTGTCAAAATTTACAAGGGAGAGATTTGATAGAGAGACATATTGGGGAGCATTGTGGAGCAACATAATACTTTGGAACAACAAAATTATTCAGATTATCAGAATTTGAAGGGTATCGTGATTCATTAAAACCCTTTTCATAAAGTCTTTTAAAAAGTATTAAGCTATTCACTATTTCATTATTTTGCCAAAATTTACAAGGGAGATATTTGCAAGAGAGACATAGCAGGGAGCACTACGCAACGACATAATACTTTGGAACAACAAAATTATTCAGAAGATCATAATTTGAATGGTATGGTGATTCACTCAAAATTATTCAGAAGATCAAATTTTGAAGGGTTTTGTGACTCACTCAAAACCCTGCATAGTAAAAATTTTAAACTTTACTGTTGATTTTAATAATAATTTTTTTTACAATTTCTATCCCTATTTAGATTTAATTAAAATTCAAAAAAAATTAAAAAAAATCATACTTACCATAAATCCTTACTTCTTCTTGCTTATGTGACTGCAAAATTTCACCTTAGGGTTTAACTCCATCCATCACTTCACAATTATAGCTTTTCATTTTAGGCATTTTAGATTTAATGGGTTTGTGTTTCTATACATAAGGTGTTTGACATGTGATGCAAAGGGACCACTTATTGCATCGGATCCAAACCCTCTTAGACCTATCACGTTTTAAAAAAAAAGGTTTATGGTTATCAGTGCACCGATTTGACTATAACGCAATGATACACTTACTGAAAAAGCGCACCAGAAATGTTGTAACATAATTTGAAAAAAAAAATTGTTTGTTGGTATGTAATTTTTTTCGGTTATTTTTTCCGTTCATGGTAAAAAAAAAATGTTTTTGTTTTTTATTCTAGTCCTAGTGTTGTTATAGATACATATCACACCGTCATAATTTAAACTATTTTTTTTTTTTAATATTTTTTTCCAGTCAGTGTGTTTCCTGTATCGAACGCATTGGTGTTTTCATATTAGTAAAGCACACCGAAAACTATAATTTTTTTTGTTGAAAATTATGTGATTTATTTATAAAATATATTTAATAGTTTTTTTATTTAATGGTACAGGTTGTATATTGATACAAAAAAATGTGTGAGAATAGTTCAAGTAACAAAAATTTTGATCAGCACAATGATAAAACATCCCAAAAAAACAAAAAAGACAAGTTGTTTGTAAATTCTATACAAAATTAATATGTTTGAACTATATGTAAGTTTAACTAATATGTATCGGTTATTGTGTGTCATGCAGAGCCACAAAAGGAAGAATATCAATAAGATTCTTTTTTATCTAAGTGCAGAAGAGAATAAAATCTTGATGGAAAAATTGCAAAAGGATGAATTGGGTGAATGAAAAAATATTATTCAATATGACTTCTTTTTTGAATTTTCATTAATAATATAGTTAAGAATATTAGATAACATGTTTCAAACAATCTATTAATTCACATATGTTTAATGTTCTATAGGTACCAACAAGGAAGGAACAAAACGTTGTCCTAAGAAAATAAAAATTATAGAATATGTAAATGATGATGGATTGGTCCTTAGCTCATTTGAAGTGGTGCTGGAGGTTAATGAAAGGGGAATTTTTTTTTACAAAACTATGAGAGATATAGTGGAACGAACGTATATACGTACTTTCCACTTACAATACATAAATCAATTCAATGATTCCAAGAACCAGGTTATATCTAATCTATAGGAAGTGTTTCCAGAGCAATGGTCAATGAAACTTGTCAGACTTGCAATATCAAAAACATACAACAACAAAAAACAATCATTCAAAAAGTAATATTCCTAAAAACGTTTTTTAGAATATGTATATATTACTACAAATAATTATTTTATTAATATCATTTTTTTTATATTTTGTTTTCATATATCAATATGAATTTTGTTTATTGTCATGTTACTTTTTTCAGGGAGATTATGAAAATCCCTAAGGATCAATGAGTTGATATCCTAAATATGCCAGTAGGAATGTCCAAAATAGTGTATAAGGAGATGATCAAAGAAACAGACATAATTTCATCGTAGGAGGAGTCATCTCAACAACACCGTGCTTCAAATGTATGAAATCATTGAAATTTTCCATTAGGTACATATAAATAAATAATTTAGCATTAAATATTAATTTTCAAGTAGTTTCTTGCAAAAAAGAAAACAAAATGGAACCCATTCAACACATAAAACATGATGACAAGGAATAAAATGGTAGATAGCAAAGTTTGTGAGTACTTTTATTTCCTTATAACAACTTAAGATTTCATTTTTGTATATTTTAAGTTGTTTTACATCAGTCATCCTTGAATGTCTTCAAATAGGTTCTAACATACAAAGAATATCCATTGAAAGAATTGATTGACATTGAGTTAAGTATGGGTTGTGAATATATGCTGGCATATCAAAAATTAATTGTGGAATTTGTAAGTATCTATGTTGTTTTACTTCTCTCGTCTTATAATTAATGGAACAAAAAATTCCTTTATATTAAATCTATGATTTATTATGGGGTATAAAACTTGCAGGAAACAAAGTATGGAAATGTGCCAACAAAAGAGTTGTTGATAGAAGGCATGGGATTTGGTTTTGAAAGAATGTGTATCATTCAAGACTCAATTCTTTGTATGGTACGCCACTTTTCAATTTACATTAATGTATATTATTTATTTCAATTTTCATTATTCTCACCAATGTAGATACACTCATTACACATTATTTTTATTTTTGTAGATGGAACTTGAATAAGAGGAAAAACAACGAGGTGATAAAAAAAACATTCCGCAAAATAACCCAAGTCATGGAAGTAGCTTGAGTACTAACAACAGTTCCAATGAAGAATGATGATCAATATATTTGGATATCAATGCAAGATGTTGTATTTTTTGAAATAATTGTATGTAAAAATCAGACATTTTGTTTAATGTAATGGACATAATGTCCCAATTGAAAGACAAGGGGTTACCAATAAGTGTCCCATTTTGTATGACAAAGAGCCAATTATTCATATATAATAAAATAATTTTTATTTTATTCTATTGCGTTGTCCAATGTCGCTATGAAACATTACATCGTTGATTAAATACATGGATGATTAAATATTATAATGAAGAGATGTGAAATTTGATGACATAAAAAATTAATCCAAACATTGTGTCCAAATGCACTACTCAAAATTTAATTTATATGAATACTATTATAAGATATATGTCAAATTTTTTTATGAACAATGGAATTAAAAAATAACAATAATTGCACTATCACAGGTCGATATTTCTAAAAAGAGAAAATGAATATTGGTGTGTTTAATGCTAAAAATCATCGGTGTTGTAATAAAATGTGCATCGGTGTTGTAATACAATGAACCAACACTGATCAAAATACTATTTTAACAACAATTATAATAATAAAAATCGGCCTTCCGGTGCATTTATTTAAAATGATGGACCGATGCTTATGTATCAGACTCCCGTATTGGTGCATTTTAAATTTCATGCACCGATGTTTCTGTATCGTACTTCTACATCAGTGCATTCTAAATTTCACGCACCGGTCGGGTTTGTCTTATAACACACCAATGCATGGTATCATAGATTTGACCAGTGCATTGTTATTGTTAAATCACCAATGCTTTATTATCTAGAAGAGCATTGGTGCCTTGATATTTTTATGATTTCCCCTGTGTAATGTCCTTCGTTTAACTAATCATTAATGAGTAAACAATACAAGAATATTTATAAATTCAAAATGATAGTCAAGATTAACTTACGAATCCATGCAATTATTTTCAAAACAATAAACCTTTAATTAAAGTAATGCATCACCTACACAAAATACAAATTCATTTCATCAAGAACTAATTAATGGTCTAACACTAATTCTAAATGATTCTATCTAGTGGAGAAATATGGTGTACATGTATATTCATCTTATCTACCTTCTTAAGGTTGCGCAACTTGCGCATTATTTATTATGCTGAATGCGCAGGATGTAATTTATATTTCAATAAAATCATTAATCCATTTCGTTTTTTATGTCATTAAATATAAAATCATTATTATATATCATTAATATCAACTCAATAATATATAAATCATTAATATAAAATCATTAAATCCAATTCGCTTTCTATTTCATTAATTCAATTATAATGAAAAAAAATAAATATATATATATATATATAGAGAGAGAGAGAGAGAGAGAGAGAGGGAGAGAGAGAGAATATAATTATACAAAGAATAATTTCGATTTGTTTTAGTAATGAGAAGAGGGTAATTTAATTATTCATAAGGCTCTAAACTAGAGAATGTTTCACTTTCTTAGTGGCGAGGACCACTGGAAGAAATTTATGCACTTGTTAATCTACAAGGAAAGTCAACTTCATGACTCTTGTCAAGACGAACCTCAAGATGAAGGATTGCATATGCATCAAATTTTTTACATAGTGAATGAGCATGCATCAACATAAACAGTTATATATTTTGTGCCAAGAATTCAACCTTAACATGAAATCTCGGTTGAAGTTAGATTAGCCTCTTATGTATCCAAGGAAGTAATCTAAGAAGAAGGCATGTTTTTCGATAAAGGAAATCCTACTATGAGAATACTAGGCCAGTTGGAGAGGAAGCCATCCTCTCATTGTTTTGGTTGGCCATAAAGGACGCCAACTACTCATCAACGATTGGGTGAGAGCTTGCTTGTGAAGACAAAGAGTACGAAATTTTAACTGGAAACCTTGTCGGAGTTACGTAACTGATAGTATGGAAATACATTAATTAATTATACAAATGGTTATCTTGACTAGCCATTAAATTAAGTTGTAATAACAACCACTATAGTGGTAATAACTAGTAATAACCTTATTTTCATATCTACTGATATGAAAATAAAGTTACGATTGACCTCATCAGGTGTCAACTAAGCGTTGTATGTCCTTTAGAACTGTTAGATAACCCCCCTAGATTTCTTCACTAAAATAAGTCCTATGATCTCTATAAAAATTATATATAT